>JARFJB010002209.1:5410000-5632500 GCA_036346205.1 Vesta saturnalis | reverse complement strand
AGACCACAACCACAACACAACCACGACCACAGACCACAGACCACAGACACAGACACAGACCACAGACACAGACACGACACACAGACACAGACACACAGACACACAGACACAGACACAGACACAGACACAGACACACGACACACAGACACAGACACACAGACACAAGAACACAGACACAGACACAACACAACACACACAACACACACACACACACACCACACACAACACACACAAACAACACACCACAGACACAGACCACAGACAGCACAGAAGCACAGACACAGACACAGAAGCACAGACGCACAGACGCACAGACAGCACAGACAAGCACAGACACACACACACATACACACACGCACACACATACACACAAACACACACACACACACACACTCACACACACACACACACACACACACACACACACACACACACGAACACACAGACACACAGACAGACAGACACACAGACACACAGACACACAGACACACAGACACACAGACACACAGACACACAGACACACAGACACACAGACACACAGACACACAGACACACAGACACACAGACACACAGACACACGGACACACGGACACACGCACACACGACACACAGACACAGACACAGACACACAGACACACAGACACACAGACACACAGACACACAGACACACAGACACACAGACACACAGACACACAGACACACAGACACACAGACGCACAGACACACAGACGCACAGACGCACAGACGCACAGACGCACAGACGCACAGACGCACAGACGCACAGACGCACAGACACAGACACACAGGCACACAGACACACAGACACACAGACACACAGACACACAGACACACAGACACACAGACACACAGACACACAGACACACAGACACACAGACACACAGACACACAGACACACAGACACACAGACACACACACACACACACACACACACACACACACACACACCACACACACACACACACACACACACACACACACACAACGCACAGACCACAGACGCACAGACGCACAGACGCACAGACGCACAGACGCACAGACGCACAGACGCACAGACGCACAGACGCACAGACGCACAGACGCACAGACCACAGACACACAGACACACAGACACACAGACACACAGACACACAGACACACAGACACACACAGACACACAGACACACAGACACACAGACACACAGACACACAGACACACAGACACACAGACACACAGACACACAGACACACAGACACACAGACACACAGACACACAGACACACAGACACACAGACACACAGACACACAGACATACAGACACACAGACACACAGACACACGGACACAGAGACACACGGACACACAGGCACAGAGACATCCAGACTTGATCGCCGATCTTGGCGAAACTTGGCCAAAAGTTGTAAACTGAGCTATTAATTCGATTTAGCGATAGTGGAAAAAAAAGTTGATTGCATATACTTCTATACATGCATATGTATATGTAGGTTGGAAGGTAAAAATAGAAATTAAAATTATTTCATTTCTTTTAATTTCCATGTTGTAGGTTTAAACGTTGAGTGGTGTTCCACACAAGATATTTCTAGCTTACACTCACTTAGGTCTGGTACCTCAAACAAAATAATTATGTTTATATTAGTTACATTGATTAATTAACAAAGTTAATATAATGTGTCAATATGACTTATAAATGCGGAATTTGACTTTTGTAAAATAATTCTTGACAGAATATAATGTACCTAGGTAAAGGTATATTGACAACAAAATTTAATGGAGATAGGTACTCATTGAAAACTTGAATACCGTTTGCGATCGAAGCAGTATGGGAATAAATGTAGATTATATTCGAAAATATAAAATGAGGAAAGAAATGACTTTTAAATCAAATTTGATTTATTAGGGTTAGTAGAAAATGTATTAAACAAACCTACCATTACAAAGCAAGGAATTTATCAAAATTGCTTTATAATACTTACACTTTCCAGTTTATGTGATACTGTTATGACATTGTTCGTACAAAATTACATGTAAAGTTAAACTATTTGAAATAAAAATCTTAAAATGATAGGATTGTTTAATTTCCAACTTACTCCTGAAACACTTCAATATACCCTTGCCAGTAATACAACTTAAAGCGACGTTAATGTCAAATATTTTAGTGGAACTGTTGACAAAAGGCTAAGAAGTAATTAAATTCCTTTAACGTATTTAACGTTTAAATACATTTAAGGACACGCTGTTGTGTTACAGCTACACTTATTTAAATCTGCTACCCCGATTTAACGATTGTTGCGCTTTTATTTTTTGAATGAGGGTAAGTCGTAAATTCGAGCAGTAACGTGGTACATTTATAGTAAAATTTACTGTTGCAGTGTTGGACATGTTTGGCAATGATATGTTACACTGACATACATATTCAGTATGACTACAGTCATTTATGTTACGCGTGTCCACAATTGCTCTTTTCATTACCTTCATAACGTACGAAATTCTATGGATATTTGAAATCACAAATAAGCTGAAATTATTTCAAATTTAACAATACTGACAGTATTTACGCAAATATTGGTCATTATGGGTTTAATACTTGAGGTTGTTGGTTTATGTTTCCGTACGTAACAATGAAAGGGTGGAATTTGATTTTAAAACGATATGTTTAACTTTGGGGAGATAATTAAATGTTTGTAGTAATAGCAGGATGTTCTGGTAGAAAACTCAAAAATTCTGGTAAGGTACGATATATTTTATTAATATTAATTAAATTACGGTTCATATTAGAACATTTTCCACCCCAAAACGTTTCAAATAAAGCTTAGTTGGGGTTCTGGCAAGAATCATAAATTATGTAGAATAATCTGACCTCTAACTATTCTAATTTTATTTAATAATTAAAATTGCACGAATGATACAAAGAGTCGTTATTTAAACAGAAATTTAATTTTGTTTACTCTTTTATTTTGCACACAAAACCCCTTTGTGGCTATGAATTTTGGTATTGAAGTTGTAGTATATAGCATTGGGTAGGTATTTAGGGTTGGTATATATCGCATGCCAGCAGTCGAAGATAACGGAGGTTTTCAGTGCAATTTAAGCGGATTCTACGAGCATCGTATTGTCACGGCCTGACAACCTGCCAAAACGGCTTACCAAAGATTATTTCAACCACATATAATACTTCTCTTAAAATGGCTCTCCGTTAATGTTTCTCAAACCTTCTTCATTATTATCATGTCGATCATCACGCTACACATCTTTCAATTGAATTGAAAACTGCTTTGTTGTCATTATTATTCCTTATCGTGAGTAGAAAATTATAAAATGAAAAATAACAAATATGCATAAAAATTATATTATAATTAACAACATATAAATTATGTTCATGATAACAAAAGCTGTCCTTAAATGCGAGTGTTTTCCTCCAGAATTATATATATATATATATATATATATATATATATATATATATATATATATATATATCCTTAAGCGTTTCATCCTTTGAATTTAGGGGATAATAACGCCCTAATAAAGTGATTGATAAGTTTCAGAATTTACAAACAGTAGAACATGAAAGTTTTTAAGTTTAAAACCACCAAACTAAAACATTAGTATAAATGCTCAAAAAGGCTGTTAATGTAATACCCAACTTTATGTCCTAATACTATTGTGATGCATTAAGTGAATACACATTCAAACAACTCTATACGTGTACGTGCTTAGAACTAATATAAAATGTGAGGGAAGAGTTACATGTGAAGATCGATTTAACATTATACAAGATGCGATATATTTACTTCAAAGCGTTGGTAAACACCTACAGAAATGTTACTATGTAAATAATACATGAAATATCTTTGACGGTATTGTATTGATACATATACCGTACATATTACACATATACAATGTAGGTATATTGATTTTGAGGTACTTCAGTGCGATAATTCAATACGAGCTTTAGCTTTCTAGTTCCATGAATAATTTTAAAGCAATCTGAACGTAATGCCACATTTTTCTAATGAAAAACTTCCATTTTGTTCGTTAAGAGCTTTATAGTTTGAAAAATGGTTGCCACTTAATACTAATAAACATCTAAATGACACATTCAATAATCCTAATGTAAACGTAATTAAATCATTACCTGTTAGGTGTGAGTCGTGTATTTTTATTTACCTTTTATATAAATTTAAACGATTTGAGAACAACGTCAGTAACTGGATCACGAATTCGTTTAGCTGAATCCACTATATACTTAATTACACCAATTTTTTGACGTGGATGGTGGTTTGATAATTTATAAAGGTTTTTATCGGTGTGTCGGCTTTCGGTAAACCTTAAAAGATGACGGTTATGACACTGACTAGAACATCAGCCTGTAAAGGCAAAGTGCATGGTACTGACATAGCTCAGTGGTAAGGTCGCGGATCTTACTCAACAAGCCAAACGGACACTCGATACAACTCAACAAAGACAAAATAAAAAAAATTTCACTAAGACGCCACCTGTTAAATACATTTACAGCGGGAAAAGCGCTTTGAACTTGCAAGCTGCTTTTGCTTACTTTGTAATTTAAGTTTAACTTCATTTGCCATGGTCTAGTTCAAATCGGTTTTTATACAATGAAAAGGGGAGTGGTTCGTTGGTTGGGGTTGATTACTGATTACCAGTTTCGTCCACACCGAATAATTAACTCAAAAGGGTTTTATACATATAGTAGACCTACTATACAATGTGTCCCAAATTCGCTTCTCTATAAAGTGATCTCGGCTCCTGTTATACTTACGGCAAAGGTTAAATGGGGAAAGTTTTAAAGGAAGATTAGAGCATTCGATATCCTGTTTCAGATTTACGATCGGTCAATTGGTTTTGAAAATATCGGCGAAAAACCGAAAATGGCGGATTTCGTTTTTTGCCAGTAAATCCGAATTGGTTAATTTGACAGCTGTCACAATGTGAGTTTATTCGGACAATTTTTTAAGACGAATAAGATGGCGTGTGTATGACATGTCACAATCGTCTTTTGTTATCCCACAATCTGCCTCAACTTTCATTTTTCTTATGGCCGCCATATTGGATTTTTTGATTTTTGGAAAGAGCGCAATATTTCCAGTTTAGTGATCTCACAAGTGCATAAAAGATTAGAGTTTCATCGAAATATCACACTTTCTTAAGTTAGGTCTTATTTATTATTAGTAGGCCATGATTTATTTGTCGCAAAATAACATTAATAAATAATGTATAAAATTCTTTGAAATTTCAATAAAACATGAAATTAAATAACGACCTCTCAACAAGACAGATGTTTTGGGACAAATTCCCAGCTATGAGTGTGTTAAAAATAAAGCCAGAAAAATCGTCATTAATTTAAGTAATACTTGAACCTTTGAACAACCTACAATAAAATTACAATTACAATTAATTTACAGATTTGCAAAATAACGTCCATTTACATCGAGACATTTTTGACAATTGGTGACTGTTTTTCGTACAACCCTAGCAAGTGTATTTCCGTTAACACTATTTCTAAATGTATCCAAAACTCTCTGTCTCAGGATTTCTATGGTCGCAGGAGGATCAAACTCGTAGACCTCATTCTTTGTGTGACCCCAGAGGTAGAAATCCAAGGGCGAAAGGTCAGGGGATCTAGGAGGCCAAGATATTGGACTATTTAATACAATAATTCTTTCAAAACTGCTCCCTTAAGAAGTTCCTGACTTGAATGGTGTTGTGTGCCGGACATCCATCCTGTTGAAACCAGGTTCTTCTGAACTCATTTTCGGTGAAAGTAGCTCGTAAAGCCGGCACAACATGGTTTCGCAAAAGCTCTAGGTACCTCTGTCCGTTTAAGTTATAGTCAAACAAAAATGGCCCTATAAGTCGATTTCCTGCAATGATTAACAATTTATAATACATAGGTGCCCAATTAAAATAGGTAAGTTAGATTAAATTACCAATAATCTCACACCAAACGTTACTTCCAAATCTGGTCTGTAGACGTCTCTCTGCCACTTCGTGAGGGTTTTCTACAGCCCACTGATGAATGTTGTGCTTATTAAAAACTCCACAATTCGTAAACCTACTCTCATCAGACCACAAGACATGATTAACAAAATCGGGATTTTCATTACATATTCTAGTATACCACCCGCAGAAGCGCATTCGTCTTGGAAAATCAGTTTCCTTAAGTCCTTGAACTATGGTGGGTTTGTATGGATAGTAGTTATTCTTTTTTAGCACTCTTTGTACCGTTGATTTTGATACACGAATTTCCCGTTCTACCGTTATTACCGATGCACTGGGGTTTTCGTTGACAGCTTGTAAAATGTTTCTGTCACGATTTTCATTATCAATATTGTATCCGCTTTTAGGTTGTTCGAAGGCCCCATAGTTAATTAAATTAATTACAATTTTTCTGAAGTGGGTTTTATGAGGCTGCCGTCGTTCGGGGTACATCTCCAAATACCTCGCAGAGGTAATGTTTGACTGCAAGTAAAGCGCTAACATGTCAAACTTTTCTTCATTTGAATAGGGAATACCGACCATTTTCAACAGGCTTTTACAATTTGTGTTTCACGTTTATGATTTTAATGACAGAAAAGCGTACTACTTATGAAAACACTACTTTGAATTATTTAACGTCAAAGTCAGAGCCACCTTATATGGAAAAAATGAAACCCAACTTTACTGACAAATAAATCATGTCCTACTAATAATAATAAATAAGACCTAACTTTAGAAAGTGTGATATTTCGACGAAACTCTAATCTTTTATGCACTTCTGAGACATCACTAAACTGGAAATATTGTGCTCTTACAAAAAATCTTAAAATCCAATATGGCGGCAATAAGAAAAATGAAAGTTGAGGCAGATTTTGGGATAACAAAAGACGATTGTGACATGTCATACACGCCATCTTATTCGTCTTAAAAAAGTGTCCGAATAATCTCACATTGTGACAGCTGTCAAATTAACCATTTTGGATTTACTGGCGAAAAACGTACTCCGCTATTTTCGGTTTTTCGCCGATATTTTCAAAACCAATTGAGCGATCGTAAATCTGAAACCGGATATCGAATGCTCTAAGCTTCCTCTAAAACTTACCCTGTTTAACCTTTGCCGTAAGTGTAAAAGAAGCCGAGATCCCTTTATAGAGAAGCGAATTTGGGACACATTGTATACAGTAGCTAAATATTCACACTTAATACTAACATAAATATACCCGCTACTAAATTTTATTATTTATAAAAGTAAGTGTGACGAAAGTTTGTTATAAATTAATGCTATTTGTTTATAGTTTCCTTTTTTTAGTGTTGTAATAAATATTTATTCAGTTTTTAAATTAAAATTAATAGAAGTATCTTAGAAGCAAAAATATCGTATTAGAACATAGCATATTTTGCTCATTTTGGCCTCCTGGGCATGTCCTTAAAGTATTTCCATTTCCTCCTGAATCACCCGGTATATATATATATATATATATATATATATATATATATATATATATATATATATATATATATATATATATATATATATATATATATATATATAAATTGTATTTTATTTAAAATTAACTTTGAAAGTACATACAGTAAACGATTAACTCGAGTGGGACTTGAACCTATGATCACCACTTTGCTAGAGTGGGGCTCTACCATATGTGCCATCAAGGGGGCAAGTAACAATCTATTCAAGCTTGAACTGTATGTACTTCCCTAGTTACGATGTTTTATAATTTTTGTACGCATAATGAAGGATAACAGTCAACTTTTTGTGAATGTCGTGTGAGCCCGCAATTCGCTAAGGTTCTGAACATGTCAACACGTGACTAATTGTTAATTTTTATTTGCTGTATGCAACACTCATAGATAACTATAAAAATTGGTTTTTAATGAACGCACAGAAGTTCCATTGCATAATCATTAATTTTATTTTATTTAAAATTAAACTTTAAAGTACATACAATAAAAGATTAACTCGAGTGGGACTCTACTTTGCTAGAGTGGGGCTCTTCCATCTGAGCTATCGAGGGATCAAGTGATAATCGATTCAAGCTTGAACTTTATGTACTTCCCTAGTTACGATGTGTTATAATTTTTGTACATATAATAAGGGATCACAGTCAACTTTTTACATACAGTTTAAATTTGAATCGATTGTAACTTTTCCCCACCTTAGCAAAGTGGAGGTCGTGAGTTCAAGTCTCACTCGAGTTAATCTTTTACTGTATGTACTTTAAAAGTTAATTTTAAGTAAAATGCAATTAATGATTATTAAATTGAACTTCTGTGCTTTCATTAAAAAACAAATTTTATAGTTATCTATTAGTGTTGCATGCAGCATATAAAAATTAACAATTAGTCATGTGTTGTCATATTCAAAACCTTAGCGAATTGCGGGCTCACATGACATTCACAAAAAGTTGACTGTTATCCTTCATTTTGTGTACAAAAATTATAATACATCGTAACCAGGGAAGTACATTCAGTTCAAGTTTATTACATTGAACTTCTGTGCGTTCATTAAAAACAGTTTATGTATGTATATATATATATATATATATATATATATATATATATATATATATATATATATATATATATATATATATATATATATATATATACACACACACATTGTTGCACTTCCCGGGAGGTGGGTGTTTGTTCGGTGCGTGCGTGCTTGCGTACGTGGGCGTCTGGGTATGTGTGTGGGTGTGTTTGGGTGTGCCTTCGCTGAATTCACAGTCTCTATTTCTTTTTATCATTACGTAGTCGTTTTCATATGAAGTGCTACGTTGTCATTTAACGAATCAAAACATTTTAGGAGAAGGGGCAGGTAGTCGCTTCTCTTTTCAGGGCAGTTGAGTTCGAGATTTAAAATGATTAAGATGTAGTTTAAGAATTTTGACTTTTGACGTCTCGATCGCATTATAGTTAAGTGTTAAAGACGCGTTCAGTGAATCTTGTTAGAACTATACAGTTACGGTGCCATAAATTTTATGATTTCGGTTTCATGCGGTTATTGATTATGGTTACCACTTTAACAAATTTGGTTATGGTTATTCGTTGTATCGAGGACGTAATGAAAATTTCCAGCTTGTCTAGCGCCGCTCTGTAGAAGCGTTTTAACTTCGGTATCGTTAAGTGCACCATAAAGAGTTTGTTTTAGAAACTTCTCTTATACTTGTGTATATTTAGTACCGTTCTGGAAAGGTGTATTGAAACATATTAACAAATTTAGATAATCTAAATTATTGTCATGTATTTGGACTTACCGGGAATATAGACATTATTACTGTGATTTATAAGAAAAACAAGTAATACTTGGTAGATGTTGCAATGCGTCATTATTATGCGTTTGGTACTCACAAAAGGTTATTTAAATGCGTAAATTTGTGTTGCGTAACGTTGTAAAAGAAGTATCAGCTCACAGTGATAGAATTTATATAAGGAAATCAATGGAAGTTACGGAAATGGACAAAAGATGCTGGGTAACGTTCTTTTTTGCTTATTCCTACTTTGGACATTAATATGTTTGTTCATGATTCTTGTTCTTGTAGTAATAGTCGCTTCTTGGATTTGATTAAGTTTTTATAAATGGGAATTTCGCATATGCATAGATAATATTTGTATTAGTATTATTATTTGTTTGTATGTATGTTCGCGGTTGCTATTGGATATTAAGTGATGCAGAATGATTCCATCTAGGTATTTGGCCTTGGTTTTGACGAAATACCTTTGTTTACGTCCCGATGCCTGGGGAACGTGTTTAATTGATGGTACTTACCCTTTGTACATATATATATATATATATATATATATATATATATATATATATATATATATATATATATATATATATATATATATATTGATTTTAAGATTTCGGCGAGCGTTATTATGTACAATGTTGTTTTTCCAGACTTCTCGTGTATCCACATTCCACTTGTCCAGACGACGTTTCGACTTGGTCCCACTAGTCATTTTTAAGTCTACTGCTTCAATCTACTTCGCGCAATGCGTACCGAATTGACCTCTGCTTTTGTGTCAGATGTACATACTGATTGTTTTCCTGTTGGTTTCTCCTCTTTCACTTTCTGTTTTTGCTTGGGTTTTATCACTTTCAATTTTTGTGATTGATCTTTCCTTTAATAATAGATTCCATGTTTTCGGTAAAGATTATGTGTCATCCCTTGTATATAAGTTATGCTGCTGTTTTTCAATTTCTATGGCCTCTATTATTATTCGTTGTTTTGTATTCTACGTTGACCAGCATTGCAGTCTTATTCCATTCGACGTTGTGTGATGTTTGTTGTACATGCTGTCCTAAAGATGCAATGGTTTGGTTTTACACCGTGTTTTTGTTTTGATCTCTCCTCACATTGATTCTTCGGTTGGTTTGGCCGATGTACGCATGGTCACAGTCGACACGTGGTATTTTGCACACTGCTTGATTTTCGAGTTCAATTTTTATGTTTGTGTAGATAGTTTTCTTGTGACCCATTACTATTCTGCCACTTCAAAAAGTTTTGTGCCTTCGATTAACGTCCCATCTCTCTAAATGTAACATCTTACCTGGTTTGCAATCTGGTTTTCGAGACGGATTTAGTTCACGGATGACATCTTCTCAGACAAACAGGCTGGTAATTTTAATACTGTTAGACTTTTCGAAATTATTCGATACAGTAAACCACGGTATCTTGATATCCATATTGCATTATATGGGGCTGCGACATGAAGTGATATCTCTATTGTCAAACCATTTGAGCGGTAGAGCTCAAATTGCCATTAGCGAAGATGTAACTTCAGATAGTAAGCTTGTCCGTGCGGAGTTCAACAGGATTCTATTCTTGGACCCCTTCTATTCTCTATTTATACCCTTAATAGTATGAATATAAACTAGCACGCCTATGCGGACGACACGTAATTATACTGCAGGTTTGAAGAAAACAATGTCGTATACGCCATAGAACATTCCCTATACATAAATGTCGCGAAATGTAAACCTTTACTTTTTGGGTCAACGTACAGATAATTTCTAAACTAGATATCCATATTAACAATATCCCCTCGCAGTTTGTTAGCTACACAAAAAAATGTTGACCTAATCATAGATACTATCTTATGACTTGAGGAACACGTTATATTATGCATACAACATGCCTATGCAAGTTTAAGATACATTTATGGTATTAAGTATCTTCCCACGACGAGTTCAAAAATTATTTTATTTAATTCTCTTATACTAACACATTTTAGTTATTGTTCTATTGCATATGGTCTTTGTCTTACGCAATGTAACGCATAGAGGACTGAAATTGTACAAAAGTCTTGCCTACCACTTATTTTTGTATCAAGAGAGGGCTACCAATCTCACATAAACTAGCCGAGATTAAATGGCTAAATATGCAAAAAAAAGGCGGTTTCTTCGCGTATCCGCTCTTTATCATAAAGTTATCACTTTTAAGTGCCCTCATTATTTTTATAACAAAATAACGTTTCGTACTGACGTGCACCACATTAACATTTGGAGTAAGGATCAAATTAGCATCCCACAACATAAACTTGAATTCCTACCAAATATTTTAAGGTTAAATGTAAGAGCAGGTGCGGATCTTATCTATACCTAAACGCCGCCATTTGGAAATGCTAATGGAATAAAAAAAATTACCTGTTGTCATTTGTGTAACCTACCACGTCACATAAACATATAAGGGTGAGTGAGCGCAGCTGGGAACTCAGTCAAACGGTCAAGTGACCACAGAGCACTTGTAAAGCGTGGGTAGTTTTGAAGCGTGGATAAAGAATAAATACACAGTTGGGTTAGCTAGAAAGCAGAAACAGAATTTCTAGTCACGATGGTAAGGAGAACCGAGAAGAACAGGGCGCCACAAGCTTTAAAGAAAAGGTTTAATTGGTATTTGATGAGAGAGGCCTTGTAAACCTTGAAACAGAAGAAAAAAAGCAGGACAAAAGAATAATCACCAATTCTTCCAGTAACCGTAGTTTATTTAAATGTTTCAAGCAATGAGTCATATATACTGAACGGAAAATTCTCCCCAAAAATGACTAAACAAATTATATGACTCATTTTTGTACTTATTATTCTAATTGTGTGATTAATTAATTTATAAAATCTCGTATATAACCAAAGTACAATTATAATTCTTTGTTACTTGCAAAAATTAATGTTAGGGAAAGTAGATAACCCGTATATACTACAAAAAATAGGAATAAAAACACCTCGAATCAACAGCAGAATAAAAAGTTATTTCTCAGTTCCTAAGCCAAACACTAACTGTTTACTGAACTCTCCAGTCTTTAAAATGGTAACCTTATATAATAAATTGCCTACCGAGGTAGATTTGTTTGGTCTAAATATATTGCAGTTCAAACAAATATTGATGCCTATTATATTCGATATTAGGTAAATAATAGTGTGTAACTAATTAAGTTTAAAATTTTATTATACAATGTTACTTTCATTTCATTTTGTATCTGATATGTATTTTCTTTAATGATTACTCTGTAATTGGGTTCTTGTACCTGTAGAGTAATAAACATTATTATTATATATTATTATAAAGTATCAAAAACTATAAATACGCGGGCAAGTCGCGGTATATTAACTTGCAACAGGTATAAAAAGGTGAAATTGATTAATTTTTAACATGACATAATGTCCCCCTCTGGTTTGTTGAAAGATCGTACGTTAACTGAAAAGGAACATGCATTTATCACCTATAAAATGCTAATAACCAGTAACATACTTTCACAATGTTCCAAACCAAACTTGGCTTTCCTTTACAAAATAATCACAAAAATTTAACCCAAATCAATTATAGGTAACATTGGAGAAGCATCTATAAACTAAATACTCTTAGCCACAAGAACAGAAAACTTGTATTTAAATCTAGAAGATAAAATTTCGCGTTAGACATTGTGACAAGTAATGTAAAGATTTTATACCAAATAAAACACATTTAATAATTTACATAACACTTTCCAAAATTGTATTGTGACAATTTGAGTTGCCTATTCTAAAGGCGCTTGATAATCAATATATATTTAACAAATTCAAAAATTATTATCTTTCGGGTCAACCTCAAAAAGATCTGTTTAAATTTTCAGTACCTAATTGCCATTTTTATTGTTAAGTGTTAAAAGAGAAAATTGCTAAAGGCTTTAGAGTGGTTTTAATTAATTATATATTAATCCATTGAATATGGGATTTACACTCTCAGTCGTTAAGATTGCTACTAAGTTTAAGAGTTATTTGTTGATTA
This sequence comes from Vesta saturnalis, assembly GCA_036346205.1. NCBI lineage: Eukaryota > Metazoa > Arthropoda > Insecta > Coleoptera > Lampyridae > Vesta > Vesta saturnalis. The sequence continues at coordinate 5,619,200 of JARFJB010002209.1, read as the reverse complement.
GAATTCTTCCTTTAATTGGATCAAAAGCATTTCTCTTATCTCGGGGCCATAACATCTGGGTAAGAATTCTTTTATTTCTTCATTTGTCACAATCTAAAATCTATCACATTGTTTAATCTGTTAAAAAATACTAATTTAATAACTTCCCTTACCGTAGCTTCACCTTTTTCATCATTCAACAGTCCGTCATCTTAATGTTAGTTTGGACAATATACTTATAGTAAGTAATGATAATTGGCGTAACAATTAGTTTGGAGTACACATCGTCCGTACAACCTGAAGATCAGTGCATCGTAGAACCTGTCCTTTAAGAACGGCTTCGAATCGTTCAACTGTCTACACTCTGCGTGTTCATACCGTGCAGGTTCTAATAGGGACTTAGATTGAGAAACCGTCAACCACAGATTTGAGATCTATGTTATTTATATTAACCTGGTATGCTCTTGAAGTTTATTTATCCATCAGGGGTGTCAATTACAAATGTAAGTAGTAGTATTAGCCTTGACTATCTGTAAATAATATTAATCTTCGGATAACAATTAGTTTTTGAATTTAGCTATTCACAATTGACCTGATTCACTTCACATATGACATTGAAAATTACTATAAAGGGATCTTCGTGGCCTGTAATTGTTATTGGATTTTAATTAGAGTATAATTTAATATAAATAATTAACTTACTTGCCCTAAACGTCTTTATTCACTGTGACGAATTTACAGTTGTCTAGGAATTAACTCTACTGTCACAGGGCGTACTGCTGTTTAGATTAATCCATAAGATCTATCTCTTTGCGAGATTGTAGGTACAGGGTGCGTCGCAAGCGCTTGAAACAGGCCCAGTACAAAGTAATCGGCTTTTTTGATTCTTTGCTGTCGACTCGTTATGGGAATTGGATTCCTGGTTTGGCCCTTTCCAGGGAAAGATAATCTTACGACTTCAAAGGACCTGACGCCTACTAAATAAATACGATTGAGTCTTAGATCGTCTCTTACATCTGATCAGTTAGAGTATTGCCCACGCGTGGACAGAGTTGGCTGTTCGATTTTATGCTACCGTCCCACAGCGGAGATGAGTTAGAATTTAGTTGATGTGTTTAATAGTATTATGCTTTAGTGTTGGTAGCAACATGTGACGTAATAACATTAATAGGACAAAGGTACAACCGGTATAACAAATTCATTTCGTTTATTGAGCTGCGCAACAGAACGGTTTGATAACCTTCGCTAAGATTACATAATGGACGTTAAAGACAGTACCGCTATAAATAACCTAACTTAAATTATTGTCCTACCACAGTATTATAGGTAACGGTTTTATCACATGTATTGGTGATACAGTAGTAAAATGTTTATAAATGGAATAAAACGTGATTTTCACAAAGACACTGTAGAAGACAGCGTCATCAACAAAGAAAATAATTCATTAAAAATTGTAGTACATGAGAAAACAGGAAATTCTGACCTGGTGCTGACGAGTAGTTATATTTTACACCCTGGTTAGTGTAGAGGCGAAGGTTTCAAGTTGTCAGTAGCGAACCTGCAGCCAAATCTCGGACTCTCCAGTAACGTAAACCAAGTAGGGAGAGTAAATCCTCAGCATACAGTTACTTCCAGATAAACGAAACAGCAACAGCACAAAAGTATTTGAAGTTACGCTGCAAGCTATATACTAGTAGTCTACTCGACGAGAAAACTTAGAGAAAATCGTAGTAATACATGGATAGCGAATCCAAGGATACTCGAAGGAGCTACAAATAAGATTAAGTAAGTGACCACTAAATAGAGAAATGATCATAGGGGACAATTTATAATTAACAACCGACCTGGGAACAACAATAAATGAAAAATGGGATCATTCATTAGAAATTAGATGCCGGATTGAGGAAGCAAGAGCGGCATTTACAGAATGTCAAAATTATTCAGACGATATGACATTTCCCTGCCAACAAAAATTAAACTATTAAGATATTATATCTTTCCGATTTTATACAGAGTCAAAACCTGGAACCTGAGTGAGGCTGTCTGCAAAAAAGTCGAAGAATTTGAGATGTGGTTATGCAGGTGCCTGTTACAGATATCCTGGACAGACCACACGCCCAACCAGATAGTGCTAGAAAGCGTAGGTAAAGAAAATGAACGAGCGATAAATACACGCAAATTACAGTACCTTGGACATATTATGAGAAATGGACAAAGATGCGAATTACTACAACTGTAAATGTGAAAATTATTCAGACGCTATGACATTTCCCTGCCAAAAAAATTAAACTACTAAGACATTAATCTTTCCGATCTTATACGGAGTCAAAATCTGGACTCTGACTGAGGCTGTCTGCAAAAAAATCGAAGCATTTGAGATGTGGTTATAAAGGCGCCTGTTAAAGATATCCTGGACAGACCACACGCCCAACCAGATAGTGCTAGAAAGCGTAGGTAAAGAAAATGAACGAGCGATAAAAACGCAAATTACAGTACCTTGGACATATTATGAGAAATAGACGAAGATACGAATTACTACAACTTATTCTACAAGGCAAAATAGACGGAAATAGAGGGCTAGAGAGACGACGAATATCGTGGCTAAAGAACCTAAGAATGTGGTGCAACACAACAGTGGGCAGTAGACAAAATACGGATTTCGACTATGATCGCCAACATCCGGAACGGATAGGTACCCCAAGAGGAATTCTTGCGAAGAGAGGTTTAGCGTCTTAACTTATTTCTGCAAGAAATGTAATAGTTACTGCGGAATCGAAGAAATCGAGATAGCTTACCCCCTTTTCTGTGAAAGTAATATTTCTATATATCGGCCATAGCGATTCATACATCTGAACCAAAAAATTGCTTTATAAGGTAATGGAATATATTCGAAAATTCTGAAATAGAAATGATGATAGCATTGAATAACCAGAAAAAAAAAGAGCAGGCGGGGCCAATTAATTTAACGCGATTACTCGATGACGTAGGCATTGCCGATGAATTCTTACCTCCTTTACCTCGCCACTATGTAGAATTACTAATCCGCGCAAACCAAGATCAAATTGATAATACACGCGGTATTCGTTATGATCCAAACTTAGATAAATGGGTATCAGAAATTCTCCGGTGGATATAGAAGGACCTAATCTAATTATAAAGGATGAGGTATATGAGGGAACTCCTGGACTATACGAGTTGCTTATATTGAAAGAGCTGGAGAAGTTTACTTTGGGAGATGAGACAGCCTACGTTGATATTCTAGCTAAAAATAACGCATATAGGAAGAATCACAACCATCACGGAGCAATTATGGGCACCAAGTTGTCTAAATACCGTAAGATTATTAAGCCGCAAATCAGCACGAAACGTCTCGGTCGCGGAACCATGAAGAATTTGTCACATAGAGTGAAGGAGTATGTATACTGGAATACTCCTCGCGAACTTGTCGAACGGCTCAGACCGTTGCATGCATCTAAAGCACCAGGTCATAGTGGTCATGATAACGAAATCATTAGTATCGAAGAAGAGCTCCGAGAAGAAGGTATAATTGCATAATAATGCCCATGGATAAGTTTGGCAGACATTCATTTTTCTTGTTTTCTGGTAACATTATTTTCATTCATTGTAATATCTGTGAATATTGAAATAAATGAATTCTTTAGGATTTTATTACACAAAATACGTATTTATTAGCTTTACTAATACTTTGAGGAGGATATGTGTATGGTTCCTAGATAGCAGGCAAAAACCTGTTTGCTTCTTCGTTCATGCATTATTACACATACATAAATCACTCAGGATCTTATTTGTAGATTAACATTATGTTGAAATTTTTCAATGTATATTGAATGTTTAATTAATGTTTTAGTATTAATTACTTTAGAACATAATACAATTATATACGGCATCATATGATAATGATTTCTAGATTTAAGTGATAGTTATAATTAGCTTTAATCATTTAATTAACAAGTATTAAATATGTATCAGTATACCTTATTAGTATCACATATTTATTAACAACATTATTTTCTATGCATTACTAAACGCTATAATTAAACAATATTATTTTCAGCTAAAACTTTTTATTGAAATTTTTCAATGTAAATTGAATGTTTATTTAATGTTTTAATATTAATTATTTTAGAATATAATGCAATTACATACAGCATCATATGATAATGATTCTAGATTTAACTAATTGTTGATATTAACTTTAATATATTTAATTAACATATGTTAAATATTTATCAGTAAATGCATTATTTTAGAGACGCGCAAATTGCGCTTTCTTTGTTACTCCGAATGCGATCTCGCTCTTTCATCAACCATAATTGAAAAGCTACTCTTTCACTCATTCTCGTGACGTCATTTTATATCAACTGGTCAGGATGTTATTTCTAGATAAACTTTATATTGAAATTTGCAGTTTATCGAAAATTGAAAATCATATTTTGTTACTTTAAAATACTGTAACTAGTATTTTAATTTTAAAAATGTGTACAAATGCAAAAGTCAAAAATGTAATTACATGTTTATTCATTATTATCAAATGCAGTAATTGGAGCATTTACAGGATGTTATTAAATGATAAAATTTGCTTCTTTAGAGTTTATATTTATTATTACTAAATTCTACATATCAACAACATTATTTTCTATTTATTACTAAATTCATTAATTACGTATTGATTCAATTTTAACAAAAGATTATATATTACCTTATTACATTCCACTAGCGTTGATAACAAATTTGTTAAACCGGATGCATAAGTGGTTTGTATAGCTGATAACCTTATTGTAATATCTTTTAGCTTCTTATTTATAATAACATTGCTATTTTATTACTTGGATGTTATTAAATGATAACATTTGTTTCTGTAGAGTTTAGATCTATTATTAAATTCAATTAAAGCATATGATGATGATGATTTCTAGATTTAACTGAATGTTGTAATTAGCTTTAATATATTTATCAGTAATTGCACCGCTTCTTGTATTCATTATTTTAGAATTTATTTGAAAATGCCAGCCCTATTTTTATTACTTCATATTTAATTGTAATAATTACATATGGTGTTGTGCGCACGGAATGTTTCCTTTTCAACTTATCGAATACCTTCTCTTTCTAATACCGCCTCTCCTTTCAACCTGAAAAGATGCTCATGTACTCACTATGACGTCAGCTTAAATATTTACAGGATGTTACTTGTAAGTAAACTTTATATTGAAATTTTGGAATGTAAATTGAATTTTTATTTAATGTTTGGGCATTAGTTATTATAGAATGTAATGCAATTACATACAGCATCATATGATAATGATTGTTGTAATTAGCTTTCTAACAAATGCATATAGTTTTAATGCATAAAATCAAGGTATTTTGATAATTTATTACCTTATTAGTATCACACATATATCAACAACATTATTTTCTATTTATTACTAAATGCAATAATTAACTTTCAATATAATTTTTGTATTTACAAATACATAACATAAAAGTCTTTTTTCTAATTTATAAATAACATTATTTTCGGCTACTTTATAACTATAAAAACAATAATAAAACTGCATTTAAATTGTAAAAATGTAATTACATTTATGGTGTTATACGCGCCAGATGCTACAACCAAATGAAAAGCTATTCTCATTCAGTCACTGATTTTAGATTAAATATTTACGCATATATCACACTTTTTACGTTTCATATCTAAAACCCTGTTACCTCTGTTGGTTATATGGATACGCATAGATTCATAACTTGATTAGCTCGAGTTCTAATCCCGGTGCAAACAATTTTTTCAGGCTTTATCCTACAACCAAAAATTCCTCTTCAACAGCGACAAACAAGATGTCTGCAAGGTCCCGCAGATCGCGACATCGCAATAACGCGACGCCGGAAACCAACAGAAGCCGCCGAAGACCTCTAAAGAAGCCTTCAGAAGCCGGCGAACAACCCACTGGAAGCCGCGGAAGACTCCAGAGGCTGCAAACAACACACCAGAAGCCGCTGAAGACCTCTCAAGAAGCCCTCCAAAGCCGGCGAAGAACCTACCGGAAGCCACCGAAGACTCCGGAGGCTGCTCAACAATTTCAATATGGCGGCCACGTTTCTCATTGGACAGCTACTGGGCCAACCCCCTTCCGGAACTCAACAGGGACGGGGCCCATCCTCGCATCCCATTGGCTTGACGTCATTGCTCCTTCCGGTAGAAGGAGCCACGCCCTCTTTTACAATTGGTCCTCCAACCACAAACTTCCGGTGGGGGCAGGGCTTAAGTGCTCGCCCACGTCGCTGATTTGTGTGACGTCACTTCCTGCGCCAGGATGAACATAGCCTTACTACTACCCTCGACCTGTGCTTGTCTTTGATCCATCTGTGTAAATAATTATTGTATTTTTGTAAAATTTCGTTTAGTTCCTGATGATAAATTGAAGAAGGCTTATTTTTCTTAAGATGTACTGCCAGAGTCATTATTGTGTTAACTTGTGACACCTGTCATGGAGGAACTTCCAGAGGGCCAAGAAGTAAAGCGTAGGGAAGCTTGTAATCTATAGATTCAAGTGCGTAGTTCATGGTCCATGTAAACGGCTTATGTAGCCTACGCCTATTCTTGTGGACTTCATTTTTACCAAATTACACCCTGTAATTTTCATGACTTTGTTGGGCCCTTATCTTACTTGTATACACAAGATTTTAAGGTGAAGGTGCAATAATATGGGCAATACGCCTACTTCACCACATAAACCTTCACTTAGGCTAGTATGAAATACACCAAGAGAACATCTAATAGCTGCATTTTGTATTTTTTTGCAGTCGTTTTATGTTAAAAGTTGATACCGAGGAATATGCCTCGCATCCATAATCAATTTTAGATTGTATTAATGCTTTATATATACGCAGTATTGTTTCCGAGTCAGCTCACCATTGTAAATTTTATAACACTCTTAATACAGTCAATACTTTTTTTCACCGTATCACAAGATTATTAATGAGCCTAGTGTTACCCCCAAAAACATAACAATATCATTGCATGGAATTGGATTGCTTTTTAGCATTAATAGAAGATCGTAGTGAGGTTTTCTAAGTTTACCAAAATGCACAAAGAAGGTTTTATTTGATGACAAGATAAAACCTATATTACTTGTATTTGACACAATTTGATTTATAGCGATTATTGAAGCGGATCACAAAATGGTTAGATCGTCAACATACTGCTGCAGCCAGAGAATTTATGGCAATCCCAAAGAGGACGACACTTAAAGATGATCCTTTGGATATTCCGTTCTCTAAAGTTCTTTTTGCCGATGGTGAATTGCGTACCTGTACTCTGAAATACGGTTCCTCGAGAAAAGATGACACAAATTGCGGAAGCTTACCACGAAAACCCTAGTCGTATAATTTTTGCAATACCCCATGTCGCCAAGTTATATCAAAAGCTTTTTTGATATCAAAATATACAGGAACGGTATGTGGTTGGCGAGCAAAAGTCTGTAAGACGGTATCCTGTAAATGCACTAAATGATCTGTAGTAGATCTGTGCTTTCTATGTCCCGCTTGGTTATTGACCAAATTACCCCTCTTTTCCATTAACCACGTTAGTCTAGCATTCATCATTCGTTCAAGCGCTTTTCCCATGCAAGACGTCAAGCTTATAAGTTTATAGCTTGAAACTTGGTGTGGATTTTTGCCACTTTTAAAATGGGAATGATAATTTTTCCAACTTAAGGGGTAAGCACACTCTTTCCTAATAATATTAAAAGTGTGTAAGAGCCATTAACGGTACTCAAGTGTTACATTTTTTAACATATCATATGTTATATTGTCTACACCGTAAGCAGATGTTTTTGTAAATTTAAGAGCAGTTTCAAGTTCATCCATGGTAGAAGGCACATTATATTCTGAGTCAGACTCTTCAAAGAAGAGTAAAGTATTTTCTCGGTCAATTTTGGAATTAGCGAAGTGTGCATCGTAATTTTGACTACTGCTGCTTTGTTCAAGATGGTTTGCTAAAATATCACCTACTTCGTCTACATTATTGACAATAGGGTTATTGTGAGTCAGTAATTCTATGGAATACGTATTATTTTTGCCTGATATGTACTTTATTTTCTTCCAAACATCTGTATTAGGAGTTTGTCCGTAATGGAGTAGACATAGTTATGCCACGAACTTCTTTTACTTTGAAGAGTACCACGTAAATTTACTGTATTAAGGTTTTTAAGCCACTTCTTTTTATTTTAAATTTTTTATTTTGATTTTGAAAAAATTTTTCATGTGTCTAAATAATCTTTAAAATTATGACTTATTTTGACGAGTAGATAGATATCATCTGGCGCTTCCTCTAAAAATTTATACATTTCAGCAATGTCAATTTAAGGGATTTTTTCTGTTACTGCTGTCTTCGTTTTGCTTTTTAAATATGCTTTGAAATATTTATGTTATTTTTGATACTTATGAGGTTCCTTATCATTGAATATATATATATATATATATATATATATATATATATATATATATATATATATATATATATATATATATATATATAGACCACAGTGTAGACGGTTTTAAGTTTTGAGAAATTTCTTGAAAATAAGCCAACAGAACATTTTCTGAAAATGGTGTAATGTTGTTTGTTTCCCTCCAGTTCATAAATTTGCTGTATTGTTCTTGATATTCCTCTTTCGAAACCTCAGGTAACAAATTTTAGGTTGCATTTCGAGCCTTTTGGTTATCTGGAGGAGTATTTTCAGTGTCGAAATTCGACAACTCGAATAAATTCCTAAAATAATGCGTAATAGATTAATTTGTTTATAATCTATCATTAATAAATTAAAATAAATAATCAAATACATAGTTTACTTACAGAATTTTTAGTTTAAATTTAAAATTTGAACACCCAGAAATTCACTATAATGATAATGTTAAATTGTCAAAAAAAATTTGATAGGTCATACCTGTGTTGATGTAACAAAATCTATTGATTATGGTTGTTTATTGTTTGTAACTATAAAATTTTGACATTTCCGTGCGGAAAACTGCCATAGCTTGTACTTTTACCACTTTAAATTATTACTTTTCCAACGACGGCCGAGGTTACCTTTCTCGGTTTACCCTTGGGCCAGCTTTTGCCCTTCTTTTTAGACAGAGTAGCAGACTGACTAGATTCGACACTTAAAAATCCATCTTCGGATAGAGAGTAACTATCGTTAGAATCCCTTTTTCTTTTCTCCATAGTTGGAGATATAGGACGCAGGCCATGAGAAGCCACGGGTTCCAAAAATACGTTAGCTTCGAATGGTTTTTCTAACAATGGCATTATTGACCCAACTAGTAGTGGTAACAACTCCTTTGTCGAAGGGCGAAGATATAAGCAGTTGCTTTGGCATAGCTAATCCCAAAATAGGGAGTAGAGGCTATAACTTTCTTTTTACTCTCAAAGTATGTAATTTTGTCTTTTACGCGTACTTCTTGGATTACTTTCTCTTGCTTAAAAGTGGAAGCTGTAGCAAAAGTGAGCTCTACCACAGCTTAAGCATGAAATAGGTTCTTCACAAAAATGTCATACGTGCAATGGTTTCCCACATGCACACAAATATGCTTCTATTGTGCACTTCGACGATATATGTCCAAACTTATGTCACTTAAAACATTTTACAGGCGGAGGTATATAGGAACGAACGCATAAAGAATAGAATGCAATTTTTAGAGTTGTTGGATTTGGATTATATTCGCTATTTAATAAAATTGCCTAGACTAGCATACCAGGGGATAGAGTTCAAGATTAGTTCAGTATTAAACATTTACGTTAGGTTCTTTTGCAAAATGAGATCAATTGTAATTTTAATATAAAGTTGGAATTGTATAAAAATTCTTTTATTCAAACACCTTGTATCATATGCAATTACCACACATGTTGCTCGTATGCGGTTATTACCGAGTTGAATTTGTGCGCACATTGCATCATGGCTAAACAATGAAAAACACATAATTTCAGTAAGTATACTTTGCTTTTTAATATAATATTGGATCAATATAAAATCAATGAATGGCTATACTATTTGCAGACTGGTATATCATTTACTTGAATCCTTTACATATGTACACATAGGTGATAAGTAATAATCATCAACATAACTTTGAATATTAATATAAGATTCATGAACTTACATAAATATTTATCTGCCTTCAACTGTTCCAATTTTCTTTATTGAAGTTCCATTATCCAAATCAGAAGTAATTTGAATTCCACGAAGTATACTGATCCAGCGGTGGTTGATATACAGCATAAGCTTATACAGGTATTTCCTTGAAATATTTACTAAACTTTTCGTAAACACTTTTAATTTTATTTATTATATAATTAAATATAGTTATTTGATTTAAAGTTATTGTATAATTAAATACAATAATTTATCTGCATACACATTTCATTTAATCGAAGTTTTTTAAATTTTATTTCTATTGCAATAATAACACCATGCTAACTTTGTTAAAACAATTTTATATTAAAAAAAATTATTGAAAACGTGATTTAACTTCGATTGTTTAACGATAACACATCACTCGTGCAAATAATTCACGTTAACCTTCCTTATCATGTATTTAAAAAATTTCAATTGTTTTGGTATCTGAAATATTTTAGGTTATATGAATTACACGATCAATCTTAAATCTCAACCCACGTACACATCGCGTGACATGCTTTCAGCTTAAATGATTGATAGAGACTGTTTGAAAAATATAAAAAAACCGTATCATTTCTTTGTCTAACAACCAATTTGATTGGAACAATTTTTCTATACAAACATAACAGACCTTAATTCTGTTTGGATAATCATATTTCTGAAATTTGAAAATTACTACTTTTACACATAACGTTTTTATATTAAATGATTATTTTTTAAATCTACACAAAATTTCCTTTCCACCGATACATCATCTTCCCTATTTACTTTTAAAATACATAATTAATTTAAATTTCAATAATTATGCAGTTTTACACATACAAATTTACTCATATCTCGCTTATCTTACTTTCTACAGGAAAACTATAAACAGAAATGGATTTTATAACCCAAAAACATAAGGCTACATCAGTCTCTAACACAATTATAGTTTATTTTGAAAATTTCCATCTCAACCTCTATATTCATACTTGAAATAGCCTGGTTTCTCAACACATGCACTTAATTTGTATTTACAATCTTATTTTAAGTTGCAACGCTCTCTCTTCGCCCTAACATGTAAGTTATTTTCATAATAATTGTTTAATTTCACATTTTACCCTTGTAAGTTCTATGAATCTCTTCTAATTTCGTCTTTTATTATACAATTTAACATACACTTTACTTCACCTACATTAACTGATACAAATTATCTTCTTTTACTTTCAGAACAGAAGTAGATTATGCTACCAGAATAGGATTTCCTCATTCAAATGGATAACACGAATTTTATTGAAGCAAATACATATTCTAACACTTCCGAAGATGATCGGAAACTACTAGCATGAATAATTCTGTTGTATAGCCATGATTAAAGTGTAATACATGTGAAACTTGAATTAAATAGCTAACAACATGCCGTATAACTACATATGTGCTTAGTTTTATGTTGAGTTGAACTTATACAACTTGCGGCTTACATACAGGGTGGCGCATTAGTGTGACAAAGTCCCATATCTCTTTTATTTAAAGAGATACAAAAAAAAATTAAATACAAAAGTTGTAAGATATGTTCTGGTGCATATTCCAAAATATTTTAATTATAAGGGTAGCATCATAAAACTTAGAAGTAATTTTAAATTTTTTTGAATAAAAACCCTATATATTATTACATATTTAGATTCTACATACAATTTTAGACACATTTTATGTATAATGCCTATACCTAAGTCTAACCGTTTTGACAAATTTCAAATTTTTGTCAAAATGACGTTTGAGCCAAAACATAGGTGGAAATCTTTTCTAAACGAACCTTTATCAATTAGTTATGGTTGGTTTCCTTGGAAATGGGGACCTACTCTAATGGGCTGTATTGATATTTTTGTAATACATTCATACAGGGTGATCAAATGGGCAATAAAAAGTAGTTCAAAAAACCTATAAAGTCATTTTTTATGGAAACCCTATTTTTTAATTCTATCTTATTTAGCATTAAAATAAGGGTGACTTTGTATAAGATGTATATTCCAAAAATTGTAGTTTTGAAATAATGACAATTTAAATTTTTTATTGTAAAAGGCTATACGGCTTTCAAGTTTTTTGTTATTGGCCTGATCGGGCGCGACAAAATCAAAAAATCGAGCATTCAGATCGAAATATTACAATTTATTGAACCCCATATAAATAATTATTTTATTAAACGAACTTAAAGTAAGACAATATTTTTTGATTCAACAAATATGTCCTAATTCCTAATCATAAACTTAAATTCTAAACTAAACCTGTAACTAATTATACAGATAAAAGTACTAGAAGACACGTCAAATACGTACTACCTAATAAGTTGTTCGAAATGTCCGCCTCTTTCTTGAATACACAATGCAATAGTATCTCAAATTCGCTGCTTAAATTTCTACAATTCAACACTAATGTTTTGAAAACAGTTTCTAATCCTAATTTCATGTCTTCCTTTGTTGTAGGCGGTATTTTATAAACCTGCTCTTTGACGTACCCCATATGCTAAAGTCCATTTTAGTAAGATCTGGGGATCTAGCAGGCCAAGCAAAGGCCCTCCCTTCAATCCAAGATTCTGGATATCAAGCATTTAAAAAGTTATTATCGGACTGTATGATGTATGGGGCCCCATCATGAAGAAACCACATTTCTTGTTGCGTATCCTGTGGCACTTGACCAAAAATTAGGTAGATGGTTTTGCAGAAAGTCTAAGTATACTTCCCTGTTACTCGTTGATCAAAAAATATGATCCAATTACATGATTAGCAACACCTCCCCAAACATTTAAAGACCATCTAGTTTGAGAAGTATATCTTACAAAATGTGGATTTTCGGTAGAATAGTAATGAAAATTGTTCTGTTTACACTTCCGTTTCTGTGAAATGTGGCCTCATCTGTAAACAAAATCAAATGAACAAAATTTTTTGTTGGTTTATTTTGTTTTGAGCCCATTGACAAAATTCCAGTCGTCTTTGATAATCTTCAGGAACCAACTCTTGAAGTAGTTGAATGTGATAGGGGTGCATTTTTGAGACTTCAATATCCGCTGTACCGTACGTCGTCAACACCAACCTGCTGAGAAATGGGCGTGTCCAATATATGATTTTCGGTAACTGTTAATAGTACATTTAATTGATTTTCCTCAGTTTGTGCACGTTTTCCATGTATTTTTCATATAACAATTGCCAGTTCTTTCAAAACGCTCCAAAACTTTTCAAATGCCCTTCTTCAGGTTGCCGTTCTCTGGAAACCGTTGTTGATACACTTCTTCTAAGACTATTCTTATCACTAGCTCCCAAAACAAAATCATATCAACCTCTGGCTTGGAAAAATTCATTATTTACAATTTTAATTCAAGTTTTAAATCAATTTGCTATAAAATACACTAAAAGCCTAATGATCACTAGGCTACTTTACTACTGTATTAAGTAGCGGTTACTTAAGTAACTATTTGTACATTAGACATACAGTACATGCACATTAAAATTATAGCATCAGAATAGAAGTCCAATTTTTCGTCTATAATGCCTGACCAATAGCAGCTAGAGGTAGCAACTGTGCCCAGTGTCATACTTCTATACGGCTATGTCTTTTATTTTACATTGTTTGTCACTGATGGAATTTTAGATTTTAGCGAAAGAGATAAGAGTGGTTTGGGGTATTGATAACCATTTAATTTATTTAAACTTAATTCGATTAAAGTGTCCATTACTTAGGATTTAATTAAGAATCTTGTAAGGGGCTGGCAATGGTGTTACGATCTTTTAAATTCCCTTATCCTCCACATCTCTTCAAATTTGGTTTCAAATTAATATTAATATTCTATTTCAAACAAGTATAAATAAGTAAATGTAATAATAAAAATTAAAGTAGTTAAATCAAGTTATTTAAACATACATGTTTATTTACACATTTTGTTTGATAATTATCCATTAGAAAAGTTTTAGACCTTTCTTGATGGAATTTGTATTAATGCTTAGATTAAGTTTCTTTGTCTTCACCGTCATTTAATGGTTGACTTATACAACCGGTCAAATGGTTCATAGTTGCAATTCCAAAGCCAGAGTAATTTCACCGTATTTGTCCTTTCGACTGATCCAGGTGGTAGTAATTCAGAACAGTATTCTTAGCATTAATAAATTAAAATAAATAATCAAATACATAGTTTACTTAAATTTAAAATTTGAACACCCAGAAATTCACTATAATGATTATGTTAAATTGTCAAAAAAAATTTTGTAGGTCATACCTGTGTTGATGTAACAAAATCTATTGATTATGGTTGTTTATTGTTTGTAACTATAAAATTTTGACATTTCCGTGCGGAAAACTGCCATAGCTTGTACTTTTACCACTTTAAATTATTACTTTTCCAACGACGGCCGAGGTTACCTTTCTCGGTTTACCCTTGGGCCAGCTTTTGCCCTTCCTTTTAGACAGAGTAGCAGACTGACTAGATTCGACACTTAAAGATCCATCTTCGGATAGAGAGTAACTATCGTTAGAATCCCTTTTTCTTTTCTCCATAGTTGGAGATGTAGGACGTAGGTCATGAGAAGCCACGGGTTCCAAAAATACGTTAGCTTCGAATGGTTTTTCTAACAATGGCATGATTGCGCCAACCAGTAGTGGTAACAACTCCTTTGCCGAAGGGCGAAGATATAAGCAGTTGCTTTGGCATAGCTAATCCCAAAATTGGGAGTAGAGGCTATAACTTTCTTTTTAGCTTCAAAGTATGTAATTTTGTCTTTTACGCGTACTTCTTGGATTGCTTTCTCTTGCTTAAAAGTGGAAGCTGTAGCAAAGTGAGCTCTACCACAGCTTAAGCATGAAATAGGTTCTTCACAAAAATGTCATGTGCAATGGTTTCCCACATGCACACAAATCTACTTCTATTGTGCACTTCGACGATATATGTCCAAACTTATGACACTTAAAACATTTTACAGGTGGAGGTATATAGGCACGAACGCATAAACAATAAAATGCAATTTTTAGAGTTTTTGGATTTGGATTATATTCGCTATTTAATAAAATTGCTTAGACTAGCATACCAGGGAATAGAGTTCAAGATTAGTTCAGTATTAAACATTTACGTTAGGTTCTTTTGCAAAATGAAATCAATTGTAATTTTAAAATAAAGTTCGAATTGTATAAAAATTCTTTTATTCAAACACCTTGTATCATATGCAATTACCAAACATGTTGCTCGCATGCGGTTATTACCGAGTTGAATTTGTGCGCACATTGCATCATGGCTAAACAATGAAGAACACATAATTTCAGTATGTATACTTTGCTTTTTAATATAATATTGGATCAATATAAAATCAATGAATGGCTGTACTATTTGCAGACTGGTATATAATTTACTTGAATCCTTTACATATGTACACATAGGTGATAAGTAATAATCATCAACATAACCTTGAATATTAATATAAGATTCATGAACTTACATAAATATTTATCTCCCTTCAACTGTTCCAATTTTCTTTATTAAAGTTCCATTATCCAAATCAGATGTAATTTGAATTCCATGAAGTATACTGATCCAGCGGTGGTTGATATACACCATAAGCTTATACAGGTATTTCTTTGAAATATTTACCAAACTTTTCGTAAACACTTTTAATTTTATTTATTATATAATTAAATATAGTTATTTGATTTAAAGTTATTGTATAATTAAATACAATAATTTATCTGCATACACATTTCATTTAATGGAAATTTTTTTAATTTTATTTCTATTGAAATAATAACCCATGTTAACTTTGTTAAAACAATTTTATATTGAAAAAAATAATTGAAAACATGATTTACCTTCGATTGTTTAACGATAACACATCACTCGTACAAATAATTTACGCTAACCTTCCTTATTATGTATTTCAAAAATTTCAATTATTTTGGTATCTGAAATATTTTAGGCTATACGAAACACACGATTAATCTTAAACTTCAACACAGGTACACATCGAGTGACATGCTTTCAGCTTGAATGATTGATAGAGACTGTTTGAAAAATATAACAAAATCGTATCATTTCTTTGTCTAGCAACCAATTTGATTGGAACAATTTTTCTATACAAACATAACAGACCTTAATTTTGATTGGATAACCATATTTCTGAAATTTGAAAATTACTACTTTTAAACATATCTTAAAAGCATGATTATTTTTGAAATCTACAAAAAATTTCCTTTCCACCGATACATCATATTCCCTATTTAATTTTAAAATTCCTAATTAATTTAAATTTCAATAATTATGCAGTTTTACATATACAAATTTACTTATATCTCACTTATCTTACTTTCTACAGGAAAACTATAAATAGAAATGGATTTTATAACCCAAAAACATAAGGATACATCAGTCTATAACACAATTATAGTTTATTTTGAAAATTTCCATCTCAACCTCTATATTCGTACTTGAAATAGCCTGTTTTCTCAACACTTGCAGTTAATTTGTATTTACAATCTTACTTTAAGTTGCAACGCTCTCTCTTCGCACTAACATGTAAGTTATTTTCATAATAATTGTTTAATTTCACATTTTACCCTTGTAAGTTCTATGAATCTCTTCTAATTTCGTCTTTTATTATACAATTTAACATACACTTTACTTCACCTACATGAACTGATACAAATTATCTTCTTTTACTTTCAGAACAGAAGTAGATTATGCTACCAGAATAGGATTTCCTCATTCAAATGGATAACACGAGTTTTATTGAAGCAAATACATATTCTAACACTTCCGAAGATCATCGGAAACTATTAGCATGAATAATTCTGTTGTACAGCCATGAATAAAATGTAATACATGTGAAACTTGAATTAAATAGCTAAAAACATGCCGTATAACTACATATGTACTTAGTTTTATGTTGAGTTGAACTTATACAACTTGCGGCTTACATACAGTGTGAACTTACACGAGCAGATGACATTTTACAGAATAGACACAGGCAGTACGAGGGCAAAAATGAAATCCCGTAGCATAATCACAGCTACTAGGTAGCAGCTACCAAGGTTTTAGTATGACAACTTTAGTAGCTGTTATTTTACTAGCAGCAACTAACTAGCAGCTAGTGAGTAGCCAAGTGTGACTCAGGTTTAATGCATCACACAAATTATCAACTGACAATAAATAATGACGTTTCTGATGATCTCTATTATTTTATATGCCACGCCTCGCCGACACGGCCAACTAACAACAAAACTTGAAAGCCGTGCAGCCTTTTTACAATAAAAAATGTTAAATTGTCATTATTTCAAAAACTACAATTGTTTGGAATATACACTCTTACACAAAGTCACCCTTATTTTTAATGCCAAATAAGATAGAATTAAAAAAATAGGGGGTTTCCATTAAAAAAAAGGACTTTATAGGTTTTTTTGAATCTACATCTTATTGTCCATTTTTGATCACCCTGTATGAATGTATTACAAAAATATCAATACAGCCCGTTAGAGTAGGTCCCCATTTCCAAGGAAACCAACCATAACTAATTGATAAAGGCTTCGTTTAGAAAAGATTTCCACCGATGTTTTGGCCTGCAAATGTCATTTTTGACAAAAAATTTGAAATTTGTCAGAAACGGTTACACTTAGGTATAGGACATTATACATAAAATGTGTCTAAAATTGTATGTAGAATCTAAATATGTAAATATATATATAGGGTTTTCTATTTAAAAAAAAATTTAAAATTACTTCTAAGCTTTTATGATCTACCCTGTATAATTAAAAATATTGTTTTGGGAATATGCACGAGAACATATCTTACAACTTTTGTATTTAATTTTTTGTATCTCTTTAAATAAAGGTGATATGGGACTTTGTCGCACTAATGCGCCACCCTGTATATGTTTAATCAATTCCTTCACAATGACTCTATGTTTAATGTACCTTTTATTCTTAGCTTATTTCTATATTACCATGATATTTATCATTGTAAGTATCTCAATATATTTCTTATTTACAATATGTACATGTATATATGACTGCTTACATGTGTCTAGTAAACTTAATATAAGGTCAAACACAAAGAAATGTCCGTATCGCAACTAATTAACAGTTGCACCTTTTTGCAGTATACCGCGCTATAGATATAACATAGTTATGTGCTGGCCACATCTAACGTGTTACATTAAAAAAGTCCAAAATGCATTATTTTGAAACAATCAATCTTGACAAACGACAATTTTATTATATATTACCAGGAGCAGTTAGTGTTTTATTACACAAATAATGTAAAATAAATTGAATAAAGCCCAAAAATCTTTATATCTTTCATGTAGGCATAAAATGTTGGGAAAGCACATGCTGTAGAGATCAAAAACTCATAATAAACTCTTTTATTTGCTCTCTGAGATAAAGCTGGATTTAGAAAAGGCATGATCAAGCTAATAATCTACTAACAAATAATAGTAAAAATTATGTAAGAAGGCAGTTTTGTTGTTACTATCAAAAAAGAGTTTAATATATAATGTAACTTAATTGTAAGTTACTCAATTCTCTGGGTTTGCTTGAGGTAAAACTGATGATTAATGAAAGTAAAGTCATTAATATCTGTCCCAGCATAGAGCTGTACCTCTATATTGCAACCATTAATAAAATATATACTGCTTCGGTAATTTTTATTTATTAATAACAGATATTACTCTAATAAATTCTCGTTTCGCAGAAAATACAACATAAATATTTCTCTTTTAATTTTTAATTATCACTGTTTATTAAAGGATTATGTTTCACTAATTATTATTAACGATTTCTAAACAAAAAGACTGGTGACTTCATGCCACTCTATCGAAGGGCAATACTACTGAACTTGTATTCTAATTGGGTAATTATGATAAATAGATATAAATTTAGTTTTACAAATAAAATTTACTATTGAGCAAAGTACAGCTTACTAATGTTTTATTTTTTTAGATTTATACGGATGAGAAAATATTTAGCATGTGATAGCTATACGAGCTATATAAATTACTAAAAAAGGTCAGCTTTATTATCCTTCTTCAAATAGTGGAAGCATTGAAATATTCAAGTATCGTCTGTAGAATAACCCTACAAACACGTAAAATTATGTTTATTTGCTTTTCTTCGTGTATTAGGATTAGAGTAATGAGATTTAAGGCTACATTATTCACCACTTTTATGAACCTTAACTAGCTATAATTTCCTTAGTGAAGTTGTTTCTAATATCCTCACGGTTACATTAACTTCTCCATAATTGCCATGACTGCTCCAGTTTGCACAGGTCCTAGATCAATGACGAACGTAAATGCTACTAGTGCTATTCTGTTTTTCTTTTACTAAGTCAACATATTTTCATCCGTCAAAATAAAGCAAAAAACGTTATTTTTAAGAGTAATTAGACGGGTTTAACAAACAATATGCCACTCAGTTTCCTAAAGTTTCAATGAAAACTATAAACAGTAAATTATTATAAATATTTGTTATGAACGAATAAGTTCAAAAGTAAATAAGTAATTAAAAATGATTATTAATTTTATTAAATACATAAATAAAAAATTTACCTCGAGTAGGATTTGAACCTACGACCTGCTGTGGGATTCCGCTCACGCTTCGATTCTACAGCTAACTTCAGTTCTGTATTACTGGTATTCTGCTCGTTTATCGTTACCTTTCTCTTTACCGCACCACCCGTTATTTATTCGATTTGTTTCTAAAGCTCACAAGCGATCGCATTAGCCATTTTGACAAGTGTTAGAAGGAGATCGATGAATAACTGAAGCCTAACCTAAAATTTAAAAATGCGAGTAAACAACTATCATTGGGACGTGTTGTTAGATTTTTCAGAAAAACACATGAAATTATTACAAATCGTCCAACTGGTTTAGATGGTAGTCAAAATTTAAATAAATTATGGACTGCACTCGTCAACCAGTTAAATTCGTTAGGGTTTGGTGTAAAATCAGTAGATGAGTGGAAAAAGGTAAGTGTTTATTCTTGAATCTACCTACTACAGCATTTTTATACAAATTTTAAGTGTAGTAAGCACCTTTAGCTAAGTAGGTATTACATACTTATTTTCTCATAGACGTTAGCTGATTTCAAAAGTAAAACCAAACAAAAAGCTGCTAAAATAAATCAGTCCCAAATTAAAACTGGCGGAGGGCCAGTGCTGGAAATGATTCTAACAGCTCGGGAAGAGAGACTTTTATCTCTAATGAGGACAAAATCTATTAAGGGTGACTCATTATTAGAATTTGGACTTAATGTACAACAGCAGGTACTCATTTTTAAGTGCATACAGTTTGTTAATTATATTTTAATTACAGCCAAGTACATCAGCAATATTAAGGGAAATGTCTTCTACAAGTAGAAAAGAAGATGACATTTTAGTTGAAGAACAGAGAGAGGTACTAGTTTTATGAACATATGTAATTATGTTGCTAGTTATTTATTAACATTGATAAACGCAGTGTTAATTTGAATCTAATTAATATTTTGAAGGTTAATGAAGAAAATCCAAAAATGCAGATTTTCATAAATGAGGGTGAATTTAATGAACATGATTACAGTACAAATGTATATGTGATAGAGGTAAATAAAAAATGAAATGTAAAATAAATGTTAAATGAAAAATATTTTAGACATCGACTGCCAAAGGAAGTGAAAACATCAATCCACAAAAGCGAAAACACACCGAACTTCCTCTTTGTCCAAGAGGAAGCAAATACCGCAATAAACAAAACAGTTTAAGTGAACAAATAACACAGATGAACAATGAAACACTTCTGGTGCTAAACAATATAAACAACAACATTTCCAATATAGCACTGGATATAAAAAGAATGGGTGATGCACTTGTAACATTGTGCAACAAACATGTGAAAATACTTGTAAGGTTTATTATAGTACTGTATTATAATACTGTTTAAGCAAAGTAATAAAATTGTATAATTATTGGAAATACTGTTGTATTAACTGCCTTCTTGCTTGCAATCCATCATTATTTTCTTCTATGTGATGATCCCTATATTGTTCTCTTTCAGGAGGCATTACACCGTCATTTAAAAGTAAACGACCTTCCACACACATATTATGTAACACTGCACAAGAATTGATAATACTCGACACTGTTTGAGGGTTATAACGCAACTGTCTCTCCTGCACCTAAACCGCCCTTTTAAAACACCGATGCAACGTTCGATAACATTTCTTGCTACAGCGTGTCTTTGAGTGTATTGGAACTCTTGTGTTCCCTCAGGTTCAAGAACTATTGGTGTCATTAGCCAAGGTTCTTGTGGGTAGCCTGAATTACCAAGTAGCCAGGTATTACGATCTCCTGAAATACAATTTTACATCAGAGTAATGTAATAAGACAAACATTACAATATGATTTTTATACCTTCGTTATATCTATGTTGTAATTCTTCACAAATATTCGAATTTCTCCAAATATAGGAATCGCGATTGGACCCTGGGAACCTTGAATTAATGTTTAAAATTCTCAAATCATAATTGCATATCTAAAAACATAATTTCCATTAATTGTACAAATGTATAAATTACTACTTACGATTTGAACATTCTTTGAATGATAACCTTTTCTATTTACATAATTATGTTCTTCCTCTCTTGGAGCAATTATTGTTACATGGAAAATGAGTTCTTTCCATAAACCTAGCTTTCACTTGATTGATTTGTTGGACAGTGGTTGGGAATGTTATCCAGTTTGGAGCTAAGTGCTCTTCGATTAAAGCAGTAACTTCCATAATGCACCTATAAACAACAGGTTGGGAAATGGATAAATTCTAGCTCTGCCCTACAGTCCTCTGATAAGATCCAGTGGCAAAAAAATATAATGCACCAAATGCTCGTATCATTGGATCCACTGCCAGCGTGCTTGTTTTTTGCATGAATGGCACCAGGATCACACATATATTTCTCACCATATCTTTCGACAAACGAAACAAATCAATAAATGTTCTATCACTTAACCGAAAGGGATCATTATTGTCTCTCATTAAGCGACGTTCCATATTTTCGGCCCTTATCTGCGCTTTTCATTCCTCCTCCACCAAAACTATTTCATTATACAAAGGAATCGGCAGCATTTCTGAGGTACGTAAATAAAAGGCAATAAAAACGTACAAGTATAATTAAAAATAAACGGTAACCAAAATTTAATTCAAATATTTTAGGGTTAATAACATAATAACACAAATAATACTAGGATTTTGACAGCTTTTTAGAAATTTTATGATGTTATCCGAACTACAATTCTACAATAATTTACTTCCGAGCTGAATACCATCTTTGATGACGTTCGAATTCGTTTTCAAATACTAGCTTTAGAACCGCCGCGTGAGCGGAATCTGACACCTGTACTTTGCTAGAGTACCGCTCTAACCATCTGCGCCATCAAGATACAAGCCCCAATCAATGTAAATTTTGTGTTTATGTGAGTAGAACTGATATAAATTCTAAATATAATGAGATTATAAACAAATTACTTATGTTAATGGAATGTGAGCCTGCAATATCGCAAGGATTGACACATACCAAACCAACTTGACTGATATTAAATAATTATAAATATTTGTTATGAACGAATAAGGTCAAAGGTAAATATGCAATTAAAAATTATTATTAATTTTATTAAGTACATAAATAAAAAGTAGAATTTGAACCTATGACCTGTACTTTGTAGTTATACGTACATAAACACAAAATTTACATCGATAGGGGCTTGAACCTTGATGGCGCAGTTGGTTAGCGCGGTACTCTAGCAAAGTACAGGTCGTAGGGCCACGTCCTACTCGAGGTAAACTTTTTATTTATGTATTAAATGAAATTAATAATAATTTTTAATTACATAAACAGTAACATTTAAAGTTCTAATGAATGGGTTATGCATGTTGTGGTACAAAATTTAATCATTTGATGAGTTGTAGTGTGTATAAGAATGTCAAATCGATAAAAACCTTGCATTTCAATTGTATGCAAAATTATAGAGAACGATTTCAAATAATAGAAAATTAAGGCCCAACGGTAACGTGGAATGTATAATTCATTACAAAGCCATATATTTGTGATATTAGAATTTATGTAGAATAATTTTGTAATGGCTGTCGTGGATACAGTCGCTTTTCGTTATTCCTTAAATGTAGTGAGAATGCCTAATCAATTATATTGTATTTAAAATTAATGCTGACTAAACAATTAGATACGAGAAAAACAACGGACGTTATAGAATCCCCACATAAGACTTTCCTTCAGTTTTAAATTTGCATTTTTTCACAAAGTTTGTCGCTAAAGGTGGGAAAATCGATATATTTACTAAACTTGTTGGAAATTATTTGTCGATTTAAATCGTATTTACTGACTATCAAAGCAAATATTTACATTAACATTTCAATACCTGAATAAGACCTGTTTAAGGAAGCTTTTAGAAAAATGATGGTTGTTAGTTTGCCTTGACGGGGACCTGCTGTTGCTCTTGAGCACACACAGTCGAATGTAGGGGTAGAAAAATCGAAAGGTATGTGTAGATTTCTTGTTAATTGATGATGGAAAATTCTTTTAAAGAATTATTGAGAATTTTCAATTTAGTAAAACTTGAATGTTAAATTTATTTAAAAAACTACAAAGGCAAATTAATTTATGTTTTGAAAACATACTAACATCTAATTACAAACACTCATCATTTTTAAGTTTTTAATCGTGTATCTTAAGATAAGATATTACAAATTTGTGCTTTGATAAGTTACGGTTACCCGCACTTAGTAATGAGGAATTCAAATCATGAAAGTCTACATTTCCATATTACGTTCAATTTGCGGTCAAAATCCTGCAACAAGTCGATATTTTATTTTAATTCCGGACTTTATGCTGCGTCGCACATGTAGATGGCGCTGCGCACTTTCCGGATATGAGGTTAAAGTTCATATTTTTAAATGGCAATCCTATATATTCTTCGCGGAAATCGATGCAATTCTTTCTCCTGAGTTCAAAAATGCCCTATTTATTGCGATTATTTGAAACAGGATACGCGATATAAATTATTAAATGTGGCATAATTCGAAAAGTGATGCGGTGAATCCGTGAAGAGTATTAGAAATCAGACCCGATACGATCACAAATGTAATCAATGAATTCAGTAATCGTTTTGCATACTGCCAGGTATAACAGGGAGGGCATTTTGAACATTTACGTTAAATTTTGAATTACTGTTTATTATGATTCAATGTTTTTGTTTACATTTATTATGTTTGAGTCTTATTTTATGTTTGTTTTCGTTCAATCTACGTTTATTTTAATAAATGTTGTGCACCGTTTAGTACTCAGATTCTTAATGTAACGCAAACATTGACAACGCTAACACCAATAGGGCATTTTTGAACTCAGGAGAAAGAGTTACATCGATTTCCGCGAAGAACATACAGGATTGACATTCAAAAATATGGACATTGATGTCATATCCGGAAAGTACGTAGGGCCATCTGCGTGTGCGACACAGCATAAAGTCCGGAATCAAAATAAAAAATTGACGTGTCGCAGGATTTTGACCACAAATTAACGATTTCGAAAATAATGAATTTATCCGTTACTTTCTGAGCGCACTGTATATTACAATGTGACTATGCTGCAAGGAATTTTCACAAAAGAATATATTTCGAGTTTTATGGAGAAGTAAAAACTTAGATGTACTTTACCAGAGTAATGATAATAAGAAAATATTAGTGGTTGAGTAGTGCCCGGTAGGGCAAAGGCTTAAACGTATATAAGAGCAGTAAAGAACAAGTGATCTAACGTTAACGGAATAGTACCGCTAACGTGGAACTGAGCCTTTAAGGGTTCAGTTCAGTTAATAACCAGTAAATGGGTTTGAGATGGTATAGTCTAAGGGAATACAAGCCGTTACAGTAGCACTCATGCATTTCGTAAGTAGTAATAAGACATATTCACCTAATTTTAGGAATTGTTTGTTTTATTTTCAGGACTGTATCAGAAATCACATTTTAACGGCCGATTTGTATTTAATCACAATTGCTTATTTGGTTACTTGTAACCTGGGTAATTTTAGTTTTCGTTTTAAAAACCAGTGCTTTGCTTTAATATATATATATATATAGTCTATATATATATATATATATATATATATATATATATATATATATATATATATATATATATATATATATATATATATATATATATATATATATATATATATATATATTTAATGTAATAAAATTTATTTCGTTGTTAATGTTGTCGACTTTAATGATTTTCTTCGTACTAGATACAGATTTATAAGAGTAATCGAGTACAGGGGAATTACAATTTGATTCTCTAATAGCGTTAAAGAACTGCTCGATAAAATTAAAAACTGAGACGAGGTCCCTCAAAATTGTTTGCACACCTTTGGATTTAAAAAGTGATTACGCATTTCAGAACATTTTGTACTTCATTATGCACTAATCACCCACAACTATATGAAAATATAAACTTTCACCATTATCACATATAATAAAATACCTATCTTCTTTGGGTTTTTAAATGCTGTATTTTAAATTATACAAGCTAAACGTTTCGATAACACTTGCAGTTATCTTTGTCAGTAGTAATATCTGTTACAACTGTTTACAACATCTTTAACAATTTTAGCAGATATTACTACTGACCAAGATAACTGTACGTGTTATCGAAACGTTTAGATTGTATAATTTAAAATACACCATTAAAAAAACCAAAAAAAGATAAGTATATTACCCAAAACTATAGTTTCGTGGAAAAAATCGATCGCGTTTCCAATAAACGTTTTGGAAATCACCTAGATCAGTTTTGACTTGACGTCTCTGCCTGTGTGAGTCCGCGCATGCATGCGTGTCTGTGTGCGCATAAATATTTCCGTTCCGTCAAATTTGTGTTAAAATCAATTTACATAGAAAGCTGCTGACAGACTATATTGAAGAAAACTTCATTTAAGATAATTAAATTTAGATAGGATTTCTTGTTTCTTGTAGGGTAATAGCTAAGGCCTAAAAAATAAAAAAGTCCCTCAAATAACTTTTGTGTATATCGGAAAGACTTTCAGCTTTATAAACTGTGTAAACTTTTTTCAAGGAAATTTAGCTTTAAATAAGTACCACTTGTAACAGTTTTAATTTAGCATTAAACTTAAATATTTTCAGATGTAATCACAATTGAAACGAATTATACACATAACTAATACCGCTATATTTATTTTCACTTATATAATTCTGGAGATGTAACAATTTGGTGTGTATTTTTAAATGAGCGCGTTAAATTCAACGGCAGTTCATTCCGCTCGCTGCAGCTGTAGTGATTTTATGCAGGTTGAACGAAAGGTTTATTTAGTATAATAAACGTAAATAGGTAAATTATACATAAATATATATATATATATATATATATATATATATATATATATATATATGTTTCTATTTAGATTTCCACAAGTATTCATGTTTAAATAAGACAATTTTTCTTTAAAACTTGTGTAAATAAACATAAAAATTAATTCAACGTTTCGGGAACGTCCTTTGTTCCCTTTGTCAAGAATTTATTTGACAACTACAGAAATTGAAATAAGGTAACTATTTTTAACAAGTACAAAATATGAAACAAGGTAACTAATTTAATTTTAATCTGGACGAGTGTGTTTGACTTTGGGTAGTTGGTCTACAGAAGGTGCAGAAGTGGGGACGCCAGGAATAGTTGCAGCATAAGTATTTGAAATTTCTGGAAGATTTGGAGTTGGTTGAAATGTAGAATCAACTTGTTTAATGATATTCTTCCAAATTTGTGGCATTCTAGAAGTGTCATCTCGTTTATTGAGGGCGTTTGGTCTTCTTTCAATTTCAACTGCTTCTCTAATAATTCTTGCTTGTAAGGTATATAGAGGTGCAATTAAACGGATATTGTTGGTATTAATTTGGTGTCCTGTATCTAAATGATGTGTAGCTAAAGACGATGAAGGATTGTGCTGTTTAATTGCTAGTTGGTGTTCATCGGCTCTCGCATATAATATTCTGTTAGTTTGTCCTATATAAGTTCTTCGACAGTTGTTGCACGGTATCTCATACACTCCTTGGCTTTCATTAGGAATTTTGTCTTTGGGGTTTTTTAAAAGTTGGGACAAAGTTGAATGTGGTTTGAATACCGGTCTGAACTCGTTTTTGGGAAATTTCTTTGCTATTCTGTCTGTAATTCCCTTTATATAATGTAGAATAACAGAAATCTTTCGTTCATTGTTTGACAAGTTATTATTTCTTGGTCTTCTTATTTCGTTGGTAATTTTCAATATTTCTTGATCTTTGTATCCATTTTGAACTAGTATTTTATTAATAGTCTTCATCTCTTCCGTTCTAGAATTTTGGTCAGATAAGTGGTAAGAGCGGTATATCAAGGATTTCATAACGCTACGTAATTGACCAGGATGGTGATGCGAGAGAGAGTTCAAGTATCTATTCGTATGTGTTGGTTTTCGATAAACTTTGTGTGTAAATTTACCATTAGGAAGTTTTGTTATTAGGGTGTCCAAAAAAGGGAGTGAATTATTTTCTTCAACTTCCATAGTAAATTTGATGTTGTCGTGAATGTTGTTAATATGTCCTAGAAAATGGTTCAAGTTTCCTTTTCCATGGGGACAAACTACAAATGTGTCGTCAACATAACGAAACCAACATTTAGGTTTTAAATTTGCAGAATTTAAAGCAATGGTTTCAAAATAAATTTCAAATAAATTCTTGACAAAGGGAACAAAGGACGTTCCCAAAACGTTGAATTAATTTTTACGTTTATTTACACAAGTTTTAAAGAAAAATTATCTTATTTAAATATATATATATATATATATATATATATATATATATATATATATATATATATATATATATATATACATACATAACATTTGACTATTATAACCAAATCGCATATTTTGAAAGACGCATTTGTTACGTTTTACTGATCATACTATACTTTGCGAACGTTATGGTGATAACGAATATACTGTGTGAACTTCTTCAAGTACATTGTGATTGTGCAGAGCATTTTATTTTTGAACAAATATTTTAGATCTCTGTAGTGTCTTATCACATTTTTTACCGATAATGTTTAGTAAGCGAGTTATGCTTGAATTATTTCAGCCTTTCAACAACTTACTGCAGCAGTGACATTCTCGATTGAGACTAGTCGGCAAACTGCAAAGTGACCTGAGAACGATACTGTTCAAAATATTTAACTTTACTATAAACACGCAAACTCGCCCCCAGCAGCACCTCTGTTGTCACGTCTTCATACATAAATAAGCAATCCTCCAACGCAGTTATCGTAAAGGTCTATTTAAGCTTAGAGTTTGGTCATCAATGGCAATATAATTTGGGAATTATTCTTTTATAGAGAAAAAACGTTTTCAAAGTTTCAGTTTTGACTCCCCTTTATACAATAGAAGTTGCATATTGAGAACACGGCATTGCACTACCTTACTTTACTCTAAAATTGGATATAAACTGCGTTGTGTTTACACTATTGCAATAAAAAATGGGGCTACAACGGTTTATTTCTAGATAATACTCCGCTATAGGTTTAGATTCTCATGTCATCCCATCTGTGTATTGGAACCTAGTTTTCAAAAAATTGTCACCCCACTCTGCTCATTCTGTTTATATAATTATAAATATAATTGATATCGATTTAATATGAATGAAGAACGTTTATGTGTTTAGCGTTTACCAATGGGCAGTTTGTTAGTAATTGTGGTCCTAAACAGACTAAGCTTAGCTTACTGTGCTAAAGTACTAAGGAATACTTAGGACGAAGGATAGCGGGGTATTGAGTTGGCAAGAGATGTCTATGAATGGCTACCCTAATTTCTGTATATCATAATTGAGAGGAAAGCAGAAATTAGGGAGATCGTTCCAGAGTTTAGAAGCCGTGTGGAAACCTCTTTGTTATGACAAGTGGAGATTTGTACTGCATATTGATAATGTGAACGAGCGAACCGAGTATACCACGGAAAGGTAGCCCGAGATGGTTTCAAAGTATGTAAGTCAGCAGCGCATTATCCATTGTAATTCCGATAATACAAAAAAGAACTGAAACGATTTTTATATGCTCAAGTATGTCAGAAGTTAAAGACGAGTCATTTATAATCGTAATCGCTCTTTTTTGAATACAATCAACGATATTGAGAGCGTATTGGGGAACACCAACACACAGGTAAAAAATATATGCTAGATGAGGTCGAATTTGGGCCTTATACAGCAGAAATATTTGTCGAGAGGCAAAATACTGCTTAGATCTGTAAAAATGCCCATTTTACGAGAAGCTGTTTTAGTAGCTGACAGTAGATGACTAACTCATAATAGAATTGAAGATACTGTCACTCCCAACATAGTAATAGGCGCTGCAAACTTAAGACCTTTTTTGGCAGCCACAAAGCAACACTGAGTTTAATGAGCACTAAACCTAGCTAAATTATTACTTCTCCATTCAAAGATACGTTGAATGTCTACGTTGATTGCAATTGTCACTTCAGCCTTAATGACTTGACTTGAGAAAGGAGGCAGATTACCATTAATTAGACGTGGTGGAACAATTGATAAGACGGCTAGATTTTAAACAAGCTTCTAATACTAATTAAGATGTCCAAATCCAGCTTTTGGTTTAATGCTCGTATCGTAAATTTATATATAAAAATTTTAAACATTTTTTAATCGCCTGTAGGTTTCCACTATTTGATCATACAAAGCACAAAAGTGCAAAAGAAATCTAAATTAATGCCAAATTGCAAATAGCAAAATAAGCACGTAACTGCTCAAGTAAATTAGTTACTTAACCAGTAAAAATTTTATGTTTCATTAAACAAATTCTAACAATAAAGGATAACACGATGATTGTTAATCTATGAATATGTAACAAAAAAACAAATTCTTAAGACATGAAACTATCTTCTTATAAACCATACATTTAAGAACGCAGTGACCTATAATACTCGAGCCAAACAATACAATTGGAGCAATGTTGATAACCTAAACTAAATTGTAAATATTTTCTTGGGGCAAACACGTGACAGCAATATTCTACGATACATGTTCAGTATTAAACTTAAAGTGGTTGGTACATCATGATTCAAAGAGTTGTGTTAAAAAGGGGTTGGGTACAGTTCGCATTAAATGGTTCACCGGGTACCAATTCGCCGGGAACGATTCGCAGCAATCCATTTCCCGACAAGTACGATTTGCCGTGACACAATTCGCCCGGAAAAGAATCGCCATTCGCCGGGCAATTTTAGAGTTAATGGCTTTTAGCTTAACGGGTTGGAAAAACGATTAGTGAAAATATATAAAGAATATCTGGCCCGCTTATTTCAATACAACTCAATGGTTTGCGGCTTAAGGTTCTCTAAGGAACGTATTTAATATCCTCGTAAGTACTACTTATACTTAGCTATGCATAACTGTCTTATAATGAGGTGTAAGAGCATTTTTCCCTACTGTTTTTGTTTATTAGAAAACTTGGAATTCGCACTACTGTTATATGGGAGATTTCAGTGATTGGTTATATCGCAAAATGATAAATACGGAAAGAGTAAAAAGTGGCTCATGTTTGTTATGGAAAGAGGGCGGTGTCGTAGAATGGATATGATATGAAAGGCAACAATTCACGCAGGATTAAATAATGTAGTTGTAAAAACGAAACATTTTCACGAATAGTAGTGGAAGTAAGTATTACTATGTACTACTACTTCAACACCATTTGAGTTTCAACAATTCCGTTTATTTTAAAAAAATTTTACATGCCTCTTCCCAAAGTTATCAAAACCAAAACATAAACACCCTGTATATTATTACATTTATGTATAGGTTGTGTCTGTTAAGACAGGGATGAAAAGACTGGCTGTGGAATCATAGGAACTTCCAAGTATGGTTAGCAGTAATTGTGCATGAAATTTGGCTATAAGAAGAGCATGAAAACAAAATCCAATGGCATCAGTAGCTCTGGAAAACTCAGCTAACCTGGAAATACCAAAACGTTCGAATACAAGATAGAAAAACGTGTCAAAATAATTTTTTGCTGGGTGATAGCAACGCAGATTAACAAGGAGTTTTAATATTCGGTCGCCGTTGTGAATTGCATGTAAGTTCTGTGTTAATTTAAAATTTGAAACCAATTAATAGTTTCTCTTTTATACAGGGTGACATAGAAAAAAGTGCCATACATAGTGCCACGCGATACAGGACACTAAAATAATAAAAAAAGTTCCTATGAACTTAGGTCCGCAACGCCTTCGTTTAAAAGATATAGGGTGTTGAAGTTTAATTATTTTTTTGTTTTTTTTAATATCTTTTAAAATGATGTAATAAGCGGACGAAATTATGTATAAAAGGGCTTTTTATCACGCATAATTCAAATATGACCGTAGTTCTTTTATTACTCATAGAGGGCGCCACATATAGGTTTCCATCTTGTTTCAATCGGTCCTAACTTTTTTGCCTTACACTGTATGTCATTTTCGACTGGACAAATTTGTTTTCCCATCTTTTCTGATTCAGAAAGGTATACCTTATTGAAGTCGCTAGGACCAACGCTTTGCGAGAAAAATGCATCCGATGCATGCAAATTATCCAAAAGCGCCAAAGCAACTTATTTGCAAAACCGTAATTAGAAGTCACCAATATGGGTTTTCTATTAATGTGTGGGCAGGTATAATTGACAATTACTTCATTGGCCCGTTTCAATTGCCCAATCGATTGACAGGTGAACTGTATCGAAATTTCTTGGAGAATGAAGTAAGTACGTTATTAGAAGATGTTCCATTAGCTATTATTGGTAGAATGCATTACATGCATGATGGTGCGCCAGCTCACTTTTCTCGATTGGCAAGGGAATTTTTAGATAGGAGATTTGGAAATACGTGGATTGGTCGAGGGGGACCTGTACCCTGGTCAGCTCGTAGTCCCAAACCTTAATCCCCTCGATTTTTCATTTTGGGGATTCATGAAAAATGATGTTTATTCTGTAGATATACATAATGAAGGGCAACTATGGATAAGAATTATGGAATCCGCAGATAGATTCCGTAATACCCCAGGAATATTTCAAAGATGCCGTCAATCCTTAGGAAGAAGAATTGAAAAATGAGTTCAAGTACAATAATAATAATAATAATAATAATAATAATAATGTTTATTACTCTACAGGTACAAGAACCCAATTACAGAGTAATCATTAAAGAAAATACATATCAGATACAAAATGAAATGAAAGTAACATTGTATAATAAAATTTTAAACTTAATTAGTTACACACTATTATTTACCTAATATCGAATATAATAGGCATCAATATTTTTTTGAACTGCAATATATTTAGACCAAACAAATCTACCTCGGTAGGCAATTTATTATATAACGTTACCATTTTAAATACTGGAGAGTTCAGTAAACAGTTAGTGTTTGGCTTAGGAACTGAGAAATAACTTTTTATTCTGCTGTTGAATCGAGGTGTTTTTATTCCTATTTTTTGTAGTATATACGGGTTATCTACTTTCCCTAACATTAATTTTTGCAAGTAACAAAGAATTATAATTGTTTTCCTCTGTTCAATCGTAGGAATTTCTTTATAATGATCATTTAGATAGCTATGCTGATGATGGAGATATATACCATTTTCACGGTAATATTTTATATTTAAGAACTTGTAGCGAACACAAGGACACAAGGACAACAATTTGAACATCTTCTAAAAATTTAATGTTTTTTTTTTAATCACTGCCCTTCATTGTTGCTATTAAAATTTAATTGTTGAAGTGGTATGTCATTGTTTTTGCAAATAGGTTACTTTGGTGCTTTTGGATAATTTGCATGCATCGGATTCATTTTTCTCGTAAACCGTTGGTCCTAGCGACTTCAATAAGGTATACCTTTCTGAAGCAGAAAAGATGGGAAAACAAATTTTTCCAGTCGAAAATGACATACAGTGTAAGGTAAAAAAGTTAGGACCCATTCAAACAAGATGGAAACCTGTATGTGGCGCCCTCTATCAGTGATAAAGGAAGTAAGGTCATATTTGAATTCTGCGTGATAAAAAGCTCCTGTATACAAAATTTCGTCTGCTTATTACA
Organism: Vesta saturnalis; assembly: GCA_036346205.1. Lineage (NCBI taxonomy): Eukaryota > Metazoa > Arthropoda > Insecta > Coleoptera > Lampyridae > Vesta > Vesta saturnalis. The sequence continues at coordinate 5,585,888 of JARFJB010002209.1, read as the reverse complement.
TCATTGTAAAAAGATATTAAAAAAAAACAAAAAAATAATTAAACTTCAACACTCTATATCTTTTAAACGAAGGCGTTGCGGACCTAAGTTTATAGGAACTTTTCTTCTTATTTTAGTGTCCTGTATCGCGTGGCACTATGCATGGCACTTTTTTCTATGTCATCCTGTAGATATTGAAGGGATCAGATACCTGGTATCCAGATAGCTCATTTACGATTACAGTCGCGTTATTCGGCCAAGTGTTTGTAATAATGAGGCGCAAGTAATGGTTACGTGCACCTCTTTATTTATACGCTATTGCCAAATAAGCAAAAAAACAGTTGTAAGCGAATAATACAAATGCTGCTTGCAATGGAGCCAAACCTTTCGTTTCTCGTAATATCAGTGGATTGCGGACTTACGAGAATATTTCCCCAATGTATCAATTGACGGTTGTTTTTCACTTAGTAAAAAATTTTTTTAAAACATGTTGCACAAGAACTTCTAACGTAAAAAAAGGGCATCCTCTATATGCATATTCCTATATTTTGTTTCATAGAACATCAAACGAACCCACAAGCTCCTTTGGAGGTGCGAATGATAACGGCACTAGCATTTGTGCGAATCGAAAATGTAAACGACGCTTTTAAGTATAGTTCTCGTTTTTTTCAAGGGAAATCCTGGCGGAGAGGGTGGGGGAGATTTTGACCAACGAAATGTAAGATTGTTTGCAGTAAAATAAAAGAAATCTAGTTACAATTTCTTGACGGTGAATCGTGTCTCGGTGAATCGGGCACCGGCGATTGGTGCTTACCCGTTAATCGTGCTGCCCACAGATTGTTTCTATCGAATAATACCCTAAAGTTCATTATTAAAACACGAAAAAGAAACACAAATCTCTGTAAAGGAGGAGAGACTAGAATAGGTTTGGACTAGCGTAATTATTATTAACATGGTGAGCGTTGAGAAGTGGTAAAGTAAATTATTTGACAATCTAAGAAGTATTTATAGAACTTTCAATGCCAAACGCCCACTTTAGCATAGAGGAGATAAAATTACTTGACACAAAGTGTAGGTAAAACTATTGAGCAAAGAATCGATCTTTAGTATTCTCGTTAACTTTAGATACTCGGCGGTAAATTTGATTAGCTGATGTCAGAATTACAATCTTTAACTTCTGTTTAACTTTTAACAATTTTTTTGGCATAATACTCGAGTCAGGAATTTAGATACAAGAAAGTAACACACATTTTTTGTATATTTCACTTCATATCGCTTTAAGTACACAGACTGGCTGCATACATACCTGCATCAATGCAGAAAACTGACAGGATAGATTCGGAAACCACGTGCCAGATCGTTGTCGGCTATAGCCGTATTTTTTATAAATTAAATTTGTCAAACGATACCTATTGTGCACCACTAATCCTAAAATTTTTAATTCGTTACTTTATAGTTAAGCTGTTAGATGTATTAGAAAATAAATTACGTAATAATGATTCAGGATGAAAAAATGCTTTAAGTACGATTAGGAAACCTTTACAGCGAAATGCTTCAATATGTAATATTTTCTTTGTTAGCATATTCATGCTTATTGTCAGTATCTTATTTATATTTATCGTTTATAGTTATTTGTGGTAGACGGATTAGGAGACTTCCTCCTCTTCAGCCATGGTCAGTCCTATATTTTTAGTGACTCCATAATCTCTCAGTTCAATTTGCGCATTGCTAGAAACTTTTTAAGCATCTTTCGGTCAGCATAAAGCAATAGTATAAAGTATTCGCATTGTTACAATTCTGGAATTTGGCAGTGAAACATAGTAGTTAGCCTAATTGTCAAAATAATGCGTAATTAATCACTGATTGCAACTCAAATCAAGTTCGAGTCGCAACAATATAGTTTGTATTTGAAAGTACAAATGGTAAATTGTCATAGACACAGATTAGAAAAGAAAGAAATAACACGATGAACTGCAAGCTCTTTTTTGTATTTGAAATCGGAACTTTATCATCGTTGTGGTTTATTTGCATTTTGAAATTATTCTGGACAAATATGTATTTTTTAATGGAACACGCTGTATATGATTCAATTTTTGGATTCTATGTGCAATTATAAAACTTTATTTACATAGGTTTCATGTATGTAATAGATATTTATGTATTAAGGGCATAATCAGAAGATTATGGCTCAAGGGAATGTTAAAAGTCCGACGCGAAGCGGAGGGCTTTCATATACCTGAGAGCCATAATCTACAATTATGCCCGTGGTACATACAATGTTTTATTTTATTTTGCACCATGAAACTGGAACAAAATATTAAAAAGATTCAGTATTTTCGGCAAGTTTTTAAATGCAAATGCAGTGAAATAAAGTCGACAGTAGGCTAATTTGTTGTTACTAAGATACTGTGATATTGCTATTATATATCATGTCATGTGTTTGCTGTCAATCATGCTGCTTAGCATCAATGACATTTCCGTGCTATAAAGACCACATTACGCCCGCATTTGGAGGCGTATAAAGAACATTATGGTGGCAAAATAAAATAAAAACTATTATACATAACAGCGGTGTGAAAATGTTCTACATCGCCCAAGTTTAAATTAATTTTTTTTTATATTTTTCATTTAATCGTTGAAAATGTAATAGAGGTACTTAAACACAATAATAATAGTCCATGAGAAATGAAAAAAAATGATATATGTATAATATTTATTTAAAAACAAAAAATGGTACATTATGTACAACAATACGGTATTACACGAAGATGATTATTTTAATACACACCATTTAATTGCAAATTTTTATAGTACTTTGTTTTTAATAATTAATTCACACAGGCACCAATTAGAGATTCAATTAATTTCACTTTTTTGTGAGTTCTTTTCTTAAAATAACGTTAGAAATCCCCTGCCATAGTTTTTCTATTGGATTTAGATGCGGGGATTGTGCTGGTCAGTCTAATCTTTTAAATTTATTGATAAACATCCAAGATTGAACGATCTTTGCTCTGTGGCAAGGTGAATGATCATCATGAAAAATGAAGGTTTTGTCAGGAAATAACTCTTTTCCACTAGGTAGCCTCTTCTCCTGTAGGACATCAAAGTATGTGATTGCAGTCATCATGTCAGATACAACATGCAGTCTACCAACACCTCTAGCAGAAATGCAGCCCCATAACGTAACATATGTATTTCCAGCTGATGTTTATGTTAAATGTAGATTCATCACTAAATAATACATTCTTCCATTGTTCTGTTGGCCATTGGCGATGATCCTTCGCCCATCTCAATCGAATGAGTCTTTGATTTTCTGATAGCAAATGTTTCTTCGCGCCTTGCAACCTCTAGGTCCAGATGTAAGAAGTCTCCTTCTTACAGTAGAAGTGCATACACTTACATCAGTAGCTTCGCACCATATTTTGGTCAAATCTGTCGAATTAAGACTTCTGTCTGCAAATCCCGTCCTCCGCAATACACTGTCGTCTCACTCATGTTTTTTTGGAAGGCCACTGCGCGGTTTATCTGCAATTTTTCCTGTTTCAGAATATTTTCTGATCACTTTAACAACCGTTGATTGATTGCGCTACAGTTATTTCACGACTAGAAGCGCCTTGTTTATGATGGAAAACTATTTCATATCGTTTTTTCATTCGATAATTTGAACGATTTCTCTTCAGATGGCATTTTGACACAGAAGGACAGACAAAATGAAACTGAATAATCTATAGTATCTGCAGGTGTATTATATACTTATAGCATAAAGAATATACTTGATTTTACGCCCAACTGAGGACGTGACGTCATAGTGGCGGGGGTTAGGGTCGGGATCTGAAATGGGACGAGGAGTAGGGTCGGCTTCTTTTCGGGGGCTTTTTTTAACCCTTGGGCGTGTTTTCGCCATTAATTATTCGGTCTAACCCCCTAGTTAGGGGTGTTGGATGTCGTTAGGGTGTGGTATAGCGGCCATTTTGTCTGCGTTAATGAGGGGGTTTAAAGCCCTGATTGGTTCGTATAAGCCACGCCACTTTGTTGGCTTGTTATTAGCCCAACGGGTGAACGCCGTCCCTTTGATGGCTTCTGATTGGATCTCAGCCCCACTACTCATCATCTGTGCTCTGATTGGAGGACTAAGTCTATGCATTCTGATTGGTTATGGAAGGAAATTTGAATATTATAAGGGGGCCTAATGATAACTTATAAGATAGGTATAAGGCTTCGCAACTTGCTTTCGGGGCTTCGCCCCCCTGATTTGCGGTTGTATTTAAATCTTTGAAGATTATGGAGGGAAATTTGAATCTGTATTCTAATAAGGGGGGCCTTAATGCTAACGTGCAAAACATCTGTAGGGCTTCGCAACTTGCTCTAGGGCCTTCGCCCCCTTACCACAAAATTTGAATTTGTTTGTGGTGCCATCTACCTGTGTATAAACTAATGACTGTTTTTCTGTTAACGTGTGTAAACTCTAATAAAAAGATAAAGGTGTAGGGCTGCGCAACTTGCTTTCGGGGTTTCGCCCCCTTGGTGAAAGATTTAAATTTGTATTTAAGTCTCTGAATTATGATTGGTTATGGCGGGAAGTATGAATTCGTATTCTAATAAGGGGGCTAATGCTAACTTGTAAGACATGTGTAGAGCTTAGCAACTTACTCTCAGGCCTTCGTTGCCTTGACCAAAAATGAATTTGTTTGAGGCGCCATCTATCAGGAGGGAAATTTGAATTGCTAACTTATAAAGACAGGTATAGGGTTTCACAATTTGCTTTCGGGACTTTGTCCCCTGGCCCCCTTGACGAAAAATTTGAATTTGTATTTAAGTCTTTACATTCTGATTGCTTATTGCGAGAAATTTGAACTTGTATTCTAATAAGGGGGCCTAATGATAACTTATAAGACAGGTATAAGGCTTCGCAACTTGCTCTCGGGTTTTCGCCCCTGTCCGCCTTGGCTGCAAATTTGAATTTTTATTCTAATAAGGGGCCCTAATGATAACTTGTGAGGCAAGTGTGGGGTTTTGAAACTTGCTCTCGAGGCTTCGCTCCTTGTCCTAGACCCCCTGGCTGTAAATTTGGGTTTGTATTCTAACAAGGTGCCCTAATGATAACTTTTAAAACAGGTGTGGGGCTTCGCAACTTGCTCTAGAGACTTCGCCTCCCTTGTCGTGGCCCCTTGTCTGGAAATTTGAGTTTGTACAAGGGGCCCTAATGCTAACTTGTAAGACACGTATAGGGTTTCGCAATTTGCTCTCGGAACTTCGCCCCTCGTCGTACCGTATGAGCTCAAATTCTGAATTTGTTAATTGCACCATCTACTTGTGGATATACTAATGAATGTTTCCTGTAATATAGCTGGTGCCACCTACCCTCTGTAATGGTTATGGTGGGAAATTTGAAATAAGTGGTTTAACACTAACTTTTAAGGTAAGACGGTTGAATCGGGGCCTCGACCCACCGATCAACCTCCATCAAATGAAACAACGGGGTTTCGCCCCTTGGCGATAAATTTGAATTTGTATTCTAGTAAGGGGTTCTAATGCTAACTTGTAGCACAACATAAATAAAGTTTGCCACGAGCAGGATTTGAACCTACGACTATTCTAATGAGGGGGACTAACGCTAACTTATAAGACAGTTATGGAGCTTCACAACTTACTCTCGGACCTTCGCCCCCTTCTCATGGCACCGGAGCTCAAAATTCGAATTTGTTAGTGTAAAACTCATGAATGTTTTCTGTAGTAGGGGTTAGCGTTATTGGAAATGAAAATATGAAACAATCAGATCAATCACAATCAACCAAAGCAATTAACTAAATCAGTCAAATCAATCAACCTCAATCAAATCAAACAAAAAGCTGAGCTAACAATTCTTCATAACCTTCAGGTAACGATTCTACCACTGTATATACCTAGCTCCTATGAACGACCGCTTACTTTGTAGATAAGGCTAACCGACACTCAGATCTGACACTCTCCCTAAACGGGAGGGCATCGGCGTGAGAAAACAGTCGATCATCCGCAAATCAATTTAATCTCAATCAAATCATAACTTACAGCCTCTAAAGCAGATTACAATTCAAAATACTGGTTTGACTTAACTTACAACTTGCTAAAGCCAACCAACAATTCAAAAATACATGAGATAGCCTTCAGCATTACTGTCAATATACGAATATCAAATTAGCTTGTAACACTAGTACCGGTTTTTGCATACAGTGTTAAAAATACGTTTTACATAAACAATTTTGCTAATACACCGGTTTCGTTTCGTAAAGCAGTTATAGGAGGCTGTTTTATTTTACACAACGCTTATAATTATCATTAGACAGCCGTAATAATATTAATATCACTTAAATTCGGAAATACCTCTGACAAAAAGGGCCCTAGATTTATAAGCAAGCTTATTTCGTTTTTCAAAACGGGACAAATACCCAGGGGATAATTTAAACAAGCTCTTTCATTTACAATTTTGTTAATACACAAGCGTTTTTAAACTTGAATCGGATTCATTTTGTAAGAAATTTTACAATTTTGATGATCCACAAGAGTTTTTGAAACTATCACCGTTTTCTCGTAAGGCGCTATAGGACGCTATTTTATTTTAACAACGCTCATCGTTATCATTAGACAACCATAATAACAATAATATCATGTGTGTATGTTTCACCCTTTTTAAGAATTGAGACGTGAATTAAAGTTCGTGGTGTTCAATTTTAATTTTTTTTTAATTTATTTCTAGTGTATCATCAACAACCGACACGGTCTTCTAAATTCGTGGATTTATTCAACATTCTGGTCAACAAAATTGTGTCAGTCCTCAAATTATTTCGAAGTACATATTACAATATAAAACATGTACAGGTTGTCCCATTTTCGTATGTGTTACGGGGTACTCGCACATTTTTTAGGTTAGAACCTTGCGGTTTTCGCGACACCGTGCTACTTTTTAATGAAACCAAAGACGCACTAATCAAATTTGCTATAGTCATCTTAGTTTTTGTGCTACAGGGTGATTTTGAAAAAATTGCATTTTCAGTCATCCCCTGTAACTCTGTTATTGTCAAACATATTAAAAAAGTAAAAACCGATATTTGTAGATTTTTTTACGTATAATCCAGTGGCGATACTCAGATTTTCTTTAGAGGTCACAGTTTTTGAGATATTGACATAATCTACTTTTTGTTTAATGGGACACCTCATATATTTTTTTTAAATATTTTTCCCCTTACCAAGAGCTTTTCAAAAATATAGCATAATCTATATTTATTTTTATAAATAACGTGACAAAATGATTTTTTTCTATAATTTACATTGACAAAAAACAAAATAATTAATTAATCACAAATGTTGTTCAAATTGCAAACCATTATGTCTCCTACAAGTTTCACAAAGTTTATAAATTCTTTTAATAGCATTTTCCAAAATAAATGATTGTCTTCGTAATTCTGCAAAAGCATTTTCCGTTGCAATTTTTAATTGTTGCATGTTGGCATATTGCCTTGAATAAATTTTATTCTATAAATACCCCCCACAAAAAAAATCCAAAACCGAGAGGTCCGGTGATCGTGGTGGCCATCGAATAGGTCCATTTGTTCCAATCCATCTCCTGGGAAAACGTTCACTTAGCCAGTTTTGTATTATTCATTGTGGGCTGGAGCCCCAGCCTGCTGGAAGAATATATCGTTCAGTTAAGCCAGTGGAATATCTTCTAAAATGTTCATAATTTTTTCTTGTACAATTTGTAAGTACCCATTAGAGTTTAGGTTTTCTTCATAAATCTTGTAAACTATTTTTCGGTTAAAAATAAAGCAGGAGACATTAAATCCGAACCTGCCTTCACGCTCTCTAGGAAAAATCACGTGGGTGTTTTCTTGACTCCAAAACCGCGAGATGTGTCTATTAAGAATTCCCGAACTTCTGAAATGTGCCTCGTCTGACCAAATTATTTTTTTTTCGAAATTATTGTCCTGAGTTTTCATATTTATAAACCAATTGCAGAACTCCAATCTACGTTCAGCATCATCAGGGTGCAGATGATGAACAAGTTTATACTTGTAGGGTTTGAATTTATGTTTTTTTTAAAATCCTTTGCACTGTTGTTTTAGACACACCGGTCTCTTCATCTGTTTTCCTGCACGAGGTTTGAGAAGTGGCTTGAACAACCGCTAAAACGTTGATCTCTGATTCCTCGTTCTCTTTGTTGTAAACTCGGGGTCAAGGTTTGTCAAAACATCCATGTTGGCAAAGATTAAATTTTAATTTTTGAAATATTCTTCTGTCTTCTTGTCTTCTTTCGGGATATCTATATTACAAAATAGGTATATAAAATAAATACAAATTCTAAGGTGAAGATTAACTGACCTGTTCAGATAGAGTTCTAAAGCCTGGTCTGCGTTTTCATTAGATAATATGAAGCAGGTATTCATATCATATTTCTCAAAGTTTTGAAATTTTTGGGATCGAGCCATATTAAAAAATAATTAAACAACAAGAATAAGAACGATAACAATAAATAAAAACAACGAATAACAATAAATATCAGCACTAAATTTGGGAAAATATAACCAAGAATAATTTGAGAGAAGCAGAAACTAAAAAAATCAAATACCTAAGTAATGGCAGAACGTTAATTATTATGTTTTTTGGCTTACCATGGTTACCCACGGCTATCCACTATTATCAATGTAAATTATACAAAAAAATCATTTTGTCACGTTATTTATAAATATAAATATACGACTATGCTATATTTTTGAAAAGCTCTTGGCAAGGGGAAAAAGATTTAAAAAATATGTAGGGTGTCCTGTAAAAAAAAGTAGGTTATGTGAATATCGCAAAAACTGTGACCTCTAAAGAAAATCTGAGTTCTCCACTGGATTCTACGTAAAAAATCTACAAATATCAGTTTTTACTTTTTTAATATGTCTGACAATAACAGAGTTACAGGCGATAACTGAAAATGCAATTTTTCCAAAATCACCCTGTAGCACAAAAACTAAGATGGCTATGGCAAATTTGATTAGTGCATCTTTGGTTTCTTTAAAAAATAGCACGGTGTCGCGAAAACCGCAAGGTTCTAACCTAAAAAATAAGCGTAAAACATACGAGAATGGGACAACCTGTACAGTACCATTTTAATGAAATACTACACACAAACGCTACTCGAAATCGACTCAATGTAGAAAGTGTAAATATTTTAGTGAATACTATATGAATACACTTATTCCTAATATTCTATAAACAAAAGAAGATATTTTTTAAAGAAATTTGAATGACATGCATAAGTAAAGTTGCACTATACCTACATACATTCAAAGTATCTTGGCATTAATTTTGATATGTTTGTCGCATTCGTAATGTATTTTGAAATAATCCGTTGAAATCTCCATTAGTTACGAAAACTCCCCTAAAGATTTTTCTCAATACTTCCCTGTAAAAATATGATTTTAGAGGTATCCAACTTAAAACATGTTAGAGAATATTATTTAAACACAAACGTGTTGTGATTTTCTTGTGCTACGAGAGAGAAGGATTTACTGTTTAATATACTATTGTAATTAAGTGTAAGGGATAATATGAAAAGTAATTTGAAATCTATAGTGTACAAATTTACTGAGCATACCAAAGAGATAAAGGCAGCATTATGTTCCATTTAATAAGCCTCGTTACTCCATATTGCCTTTGTAATTTAACTAACGTAGAAATTAATCTTAAACCGGTCCTTAAACACGTTACTAAAGCAATTTCTGTTATAATTGGTTCCATTATCAATATAATGAATCTTTTTAATGGTAGAGCTTTACTTATGTGTAAGTCCGAATAAGTAAATCGCTTAGGACAGAAATGTACGAACTGCTTTTAAACTAAATCTGCTTTAGTATTTCTCAAAACCCGTTTAGGAAAGCTAATAGTAATTGTACTGCCTTACCAAACAGAACTAGGCAGAAGTAGAAGAAGGTGATCATCCTACCTGAAAATAAAAAGAAATGTTAACATTAGACAAATAGTAGTTTCATAATAATTGAAATAGTAGTTTATATATATAGAGGGCTGTAAAAACGATTTTTTAAGAAAAATGTGGAGTTTAGTTGCGAGGCAAATAAACAACAAAAGCCCAAATAATTATTTTATAGTGGAGATGCGAACAACATTTTTTTCCGAAACCGTAATCATTTAGTAAATTATAGTTAAGACATTTTATTTATTAACTATTGTGATAGACTGCACCCCACCACTTTATGATTCGTTAAGGTACCGTATTTTTTTTTAAATTGTGATTGTTGGACAACGAAATGTTTGGGTTAACAAAGAGACAAATATGCTATCAATGTAATCGTATTCCCGGCAAAATTTCTGCATTTCAATAACACTTTGGGAAAAGAATGTATTCTTTTATTTTGTTCAGGAGACATTTTTCGTCTAGTGTATTATAATGAGATAGCGAAAAACAGTATATTATTTAAAAAGCACATAACGATGGCTGTTATTCAGGCGGATGATTCATAAATCATCCAAGTGAATAACAGCCATTATATACGAGTAAAATACTATACTTTATCCACGACTACCAATTATTAATTATAATTAAATTAATGTTTGTATTTAAACAGTGTGTTAAATTAAACGTAGGAATCGAATTTAAATCTACATTAATATTTTGGTTATTTGTAGATAATATGGTCTTATTGTGTTCACGTGTTTAACAAGAAGGATTTTGTTGTACTAAGTTTGAGATCTTTTCAGCCGAGTCCATTTCATTTTTGACAGAGTCATCAATGCATTCTTCGGCTACTGCCATAGATTCCATCCACCATGTCTCTCAAATGCAGTTCTATCGCCGCCTGCGTCTACAAGTATAGCCGAAGAAGATCTACAGAAACTGTGATTAGAGTATTTTTGTGGGTTAAGTAATTGCAGAAATTATGCTATTTGTTTCACCTTTTGTGTAAACTTGTTAATACCTACCCTTTGTTAGGCGCATTTGCCATTTTGATAGCACACGCACACGCACACGCACACGCACACGCACACGCACACGCACACGCACACGCACACGCACACGCACACGCACACGCACACGCACACGCACACGCACACGCACACGCACACGCACACGCACACGCACACGCACACGCACACGCACACGCACACGCACAAGCACACGCACACGCACACGCTGTTGTAGTTTGCAATATTAACATTATAATAACATTAATAACCATTGTGATTAATCGTATTGTTGTAAAGCTGTTATTCAAGTTGAAATTATATTACTAGTATTACGATTTTTTAGCAAATAACGTGGATTGTGCTTCAGTGGTTTTTACGGCAGGTAAAACAAGGACGTGTTTACACCTACATAAAATGAAAAAATGAAACATAAATGGACCTTTACTCAAAGATGCACTTCTAAATTGGTGTGATTTATAACTATGCACATGACAGATTGTTAAGTAACTATTTCAAACTGTAAGTATGAGAATGATGTACACGAATACTGTACATACAATAAAACCATGAAATGTATGATGCCATATACCCACAGTCAAGCTCTGCATTTAATATTCCAGCAGATGAGAATATTTGATGTACTACTACAAAAAGCTACCAAAAATGCAATTAACAATCAACTCATTATAAATAGTAATAAAGCATTAATTTTGATTCAGTTTTAACAATAATTAGAAAACTTCATTTTGTGTATTTGTATAATACTTGATTGTAATTGTACAGAATGCAACATGGTTGTCTGCAGCACATAAAATTTACATATCTTAAATAGTAAAAACTTACTGTTCAATGTTACTGGAAAAAAAAGTCGATTGCACAACCTTCTTTCTATACCCACATATGTATACGTAAGTTGGAAACTAATAATAAATTTAGGTATTACTATAATTTCGCTAAGTAACTGTTATCTACATTAAACGTCTCTCTAATAATTGTAACTACATAGTAAACTAACATTTTCTTGAATATAATTGGAAAGCACAGAACACGTCTGCAGTAATTTACAAAGCTTTAGGTAGGTTTACAAAAAAATATGAAAAAGAACATTAATTAAAATATGCAATGGTTACATTATTTACTTTTTAGCTGTTTTATGAGATGAAAAGAAACGTCGTCATAGCAACTTACAATTAATTAAAATGTACTGATAACCAACACCAAGCTTACTGTAACGCTGATTTTACTAATTTGGTCAATGCCTCAAAATTACAGAATCCCGAAGATCCCTAAATTATTCAAATTTATGCCTCACGTGTAGGTTCTATCGTTAACGCGCATATAGTTCATTGAATTTTCTTTGTCTTTAAAAGTTGAAAAAGCTTTTCTTTCTCATCGTCATTGAATTAAATACGATAAATTATGATCATTTCATTTATGAACAAAGAGAAAAAACTAAAGTTTAATGGAGTTTTTAGTGAAGTTGCATTGAAGGGATAAAAAAGTGGAAATGGGCTCTAAATGGTAGTATTGTTCTTTCTCATTTGAATAGTTCTGCAATTATAATTGTGTAAGATGATACGATAAATGGAATAAAATAGTATACGTAACTAAGAAGCGTACTTAAATTTTATTTTGGTCATATAAACAGAACTGCCAATTACAATTATGAAGATTTAGTACCAATTACAGAAATCGCTGGCTACACAGTGTATAGTGTATAATGCATATTGTATATGAAACAATATGCTATATATCTCGGCGCTTTGAGTTCTACAATGGGGCAAACTTTAGTCCGCAATTTTGTTTTAATTTTATTTTGAAAGTAAGCTAATTCATAATGATTTTGCCTCCCTTACAAATGCATTTCATTTATGCAATACGTGCATGTCGTTCAGCTGTGCAAGCAAACTCGGAAACAATTTGTCTCTATCTCAGTAATTATTTGGAAAGTTTGAACAATGTGTATGACGATGCTATTAAAAAGTTAATTGGATTGTTTTAATAGTTGAGAAGTTTAAGAAAAATTGTTCACTGGTATTCAGTTCGCATACGTTGCTAGCAATTCTATTATAACCTTACAAAACTATTTCTACAAATGAGAATGAAAAAGTTAAAAGAAAGTCCTTCTTGGCAACAGAATAATTGATTTTTTAACAAAATGTGTATAATTTTTGTTATATTAAACCTGTTTGAAATTGTGTGTAACATCCCACGATTTTCAATTGAGCTAATTACATGAAGGATTAGGCAGTAATGACGTACCGCAGGTTGATTAAAATACAATTGGTTATTGTGGGTAAACAAACATTAATGGAATTACAGTTATGCAAACAGAAGTATAGATTTTTAATGTAGAAATGTAGAAAATACCAAAAATACATTTAGCAAATACACACGCAAATAGCACTAACAGATCGTAAGAAATAAGTAATTTACTAACCAAAGGTAAGAGTAATTAAGGTACGTCCCAGAAAATCAGAGAGTAATAAATCATGTTAACAAAAGATGACCCTTTAAAATTTTACTTAAGCCTGATGATTTCAGTGTATTTGTAAATTAATTATCTAACATATGAAAATGTAAACTTTCACCATTAACACTCATAATAAAATACTTATTTTGTAATTAAAGAAAACTTCTTCACACTTACTAACTGAACATTTAATCCTATGACGAACTTCGGAATACCTCAGCACAATAGCGACACCTATCCGCGCCTAACCACAACATTTTCTTTAGACAAGTTTTACAGCCACATCTAACACCATGAATAAACTTTACCCAAGTCACAAACCCCTTTTTGGGCACAAAACCTCGTACTTTATATACATAAAAAAGCTAAGTTAAAATTGTCGCAAATCGTGATATTCAAAATTAAATAGCTAAAAGTACGTCCCAGAATATCAGAGAGTAACAAATCTTCTTGACAGCGCCAGGTCAATGTCGTACTTATTAAAGGCATACACTATAACTTCTGTTTCTGTTTCAGTTTCTTTTGTTCGTATAAAATATTAAAAAAGTATATAATTGTAATTGTAATTATGGTCTATTAATACATACAAGAAAAAAAATTAAGTGATTCAATATCTAAGTATTTGTCTAAGTAACCTGTAAGTTTTTTTCTCAAACCAAATAATGTTTCTTAACGTACATTTAATCTATTTCAAGTTTCAGCAAAGGAACCACTTTTAGTTTTAATAATGTGCGGTAGCTTGGAGGAGAAACGAGTCCACGGAACCTCGTACAGATATTATGCACATCTGTCCTAAAAGTAATGTTATTGTAAAGTTAGCAAGGACTTTCGTTATTAATTATTTTATGAAGCAATTTCCCACGGTTATGTATGGATAACCAATTTGTGTCGTACAATTTATAAGTGATCCTATCATATTTTTTGGTACGGTCAATAAAACGAAGACAAGAGTTCTGAACTTTCAGAACACTTTTAGTGTTAATGGTACAGGTACAGGAGCACAGTAATTGAATTGTGATAACACAAGTGCCCCACACAATCTAGTTTTGGTTTCTAAACTTAAGGTGTGTCTGTGTGGATAGAGTTTCCTTAATTGAGCATATGATCTAACAATGTAGTTGCTTAATTGATCTTTATATCTGAAGGAATTATCTATATATAAGCCTAACATTTTTGTTTTATCAACTGTAGGTATAGGAATATTATTAATTTTTATCACAATGGATTCTTTAGCTTTTGTTGTATGATTTTTGTTACCAAATAAAAGAGCAGCTAATTTTTCAGGATTAAGTTTAGGGTGAGGTTGTTGAGAAAATAAGCAAATTTTATTCGTCAGAATTAAGGGTTTCGACAGCGTCTTCTACATCATTAGGTTGGAAAGAATAATACAACTGAAGATCATCTGCATAAGCATGAATCAAGCAGTGAGTGATGGAGTTAATTCAAATTGAGATGTATAACGAAAAAAGCAGTGGCGCAAGTATGGAACCTTGTAGCGCCCCTCTTTATACATCTAGTGGATTTGAAAATTTTCAATTTTGACAACACTTGAATCGTGATATGTCTGGTGAGGCATTGGATAAAATTCCAATTTTTTCACAGAGTGTTCACCTGTATAAGAGGAAATTACAGTAAACATTTCAAGTTTGATATTTTACTGTAGAAAAAGTTATGAATTTTTTAAGAAGTGTAAAACGCAATATAACATCTGTTTTGAACTGCATTAAAATTAAAGTCTTTTAACTGCCCTGAACACAAATTTTAAATTCTACAAATTACATTTATACCTGAGTGATCTATTGTTCAAGGTTTTAAAGAGTATTAATATAAAGCCAAATCGTTCATACATCAAACAGTAAGGGGTATTTTATTCGTTTTTAAAAGTTAATAACTTTTCTACAGTAAAATATCAAAATTGAAATTTTTACTGTAGTTTTCTATTATACAGGTGGACATTCTGTGAAAAAAAAATAGATTTTTATCACGCTTCAAATGTTGCCAAAATTGAAAATTTTCGATTTTTTAAAATTTATGAAAATTATAGGACACATTCATCAGTGTTATGGCTATCACAATTAGAGAATATAGGAGTGTATAAAACTGAAATAAAAAAATCAATTGTATTATACCACTCATTCATCATAAACTTAAGCGCCAAAAAGTGACATTAGTCAAGTGACGTTGAAAAATTTTAAGAGGCATTTTCACCTATAAGGATATAAATAAGGCTTTTTATGCTCTAAAAAAGAATTGAAGTAGAAGAATTTCTGAAGAAAGTGGTTTTTGTTGCAGTCTTCTAGCATAATCCAATATTAAGATAAGTAAGTCTGCATTAACGTCTGCAAGCTCCCAAATTGGCTTGCGCTGCAAAACAAAAGTGGCAGCGAATAAAAATAGGCTGAGCTACAAATTTAATCAAATCATTTTTGCGCTTCCACTACTTATAGAAATATTGTATATAAAAATGAAAAATATTCTAAATAGCAACCTTCATCGGATCACTTCATATGGATTGACCCGTGTCTTTTGAACCATTAAAGCTATCGATATGAAAATGAAATTAAAAAAATTCATTGCTTAAAACTTTAAGATCGCTAAATATAAAACATTTGTCAAAATTAAAAAATTCAAAATGGCGGATCAAAAATGGGAGATTATCTTGTTTAAAATACGATTTGACTAAATTCCGGTATTGTGCTCTGCTGATCAAGTGTGCAACTTTGTTAATTTGTAAAGCATTACGTAAATAAAAAAAATTTAAAAACGCACAGTTTTTGGGGTGCAAAATTTTTTTGAAAGTCGGGTATTAGGGGGTTTTGAAGATCGCTAAGAATAAATCATTTGTCAAAATTAAAAAATTCAAAATGGTGGATCAAAAATGGGAAATTATCGTGTTTAAAAACGGATATGACTCAAATCTAGGTATTGTAGGCTTTGAAGTTATTTATTTACATATATGAGAAAGCCTTAGGGCAGCACTTGGCAGCGATTTTTCAATTACATTTATAATTATTTTATATTAATGAAAACATCTAAAATAAATGTTTAATACCTTCACGCCTTTCAATTGTTAGATAATTAAATACTTATCTTTTTTGGGATTTTTTAATGGTGTACTTTAAATTATACAATCTAAACGTTTCGATAACACTTACAGTTATCTTCGTCAGTAGTAATGTTTGTTAAAATTGTTAAAGATGTAGTAAACAATTTTGTCAAATTTGAAAAAATCTGAAACAACATTATCAGAAAGGTTTATAACTGTTTTTCTACAATCAATAGATGGTCTATTATTTTGTTGTTTGTATAATTTATTAAATTTTTCTTTTTGACGTTGACATGAGATGTCAAAATTTATTTCCATAGATTTAAACGTTATAGAATCAATTTTATCCCAATCTTCTTTATTCAAAATAGATGAAATTTCTAAATGTAAATATAAAAGATTTTTATCGGTGTTATCCAGTAACTTCCTAGTAATATGTATTTGATTACGTAGAAGAGCATTTTCAGTTCTACTGTAAATATTATTCGCTTGCTTGTTATTAAAATTTCTTTTAATATAGATAAACTTTGGGATAATCTTTTGGTCTCGGCATCGTAATAAAAAAGTGAGTGACGATAATAATTGTGCTTTACGTTTCCTTAATTTTTCAAATTGTCTGATAAAACGATAAGTTTCCTCCCCATAAAGGACTGAAATATGAAAATGTAAACTTTCACCATTAACACTCATAATAAAATACTTATCTTTTTTGGGATTTTTTAATGGTGTACTTTAAATTATACAATCTAAACGTTTCGATAACACTTACAGTTATCTTCGTCAGTAGTAATGTTTCTTAAAAATTGTTAAAGATGTAGTAAACAATTTTGTCAAATTTGAAAAATTCAAACATAAACATAAGCCTGCTATTAATATAACAGTTTGAGAAACGTATAAGCCAACTATAAAATTGTAGTAAAGAATAACTAGGTCATTAAAATTAAATATTGTTAAACTGCCTCAAAGATGACAAACCAGAACACTCTCTACGACGAAAGCTAACAATGAAATTTGCCAGCCAAAAAACACATTTAACAAAATTTAATCGAGTTATGATGTAAGTGTAAAGTTGTGAAAAACTTCAATTTTAAAATGATAGAAGCATTCACAAATCCAAACATTACATCAAAAAATAACCCAGTTAAATCTAACAAAGAGATATCTTTATCAATAATTGGAAGTGTTATTAACAATGAAAAGCACAATGCAGAACGTTCTTTGTAATTTTTAATTTCAATTTAATTTCAACTACTTATGTTAAATTATAGTGCTGTGGAAATTTAACATATAATTGGTAAAGCATTTGCTTCAAGGTCTAGGAAAAACACAGCAAAAACCTAGACATACCAAAAGTTGAAAACAAATTAAAATCAAGGCGTATCATTATGCTCTTTTTAATTATAAGATGCCAAAACCTATTTAAACGGAGATTTTCTTCTTGTCTATTAAAATTATTCGGGTGTTTATATATTTCAATAGCTTCACGTTGCAAACGAACATAATAATGGTTTGTCTTGACAATATTTTCATATTGTCAAATTGAATGTCATGATTTAGATTATTCAGGGCATGGTCAGCCACAGCAGACCTCTCTGGTTGACCCAATCTACAAAATCTCATATGTTCTTTGCGTCTTGTATCAAAGCTACGTTTTGTGGTCCCGATGTATACTTTTCCACATGAACAAGATAACTTATATACTCCGGAAGATGATAAAGGGTTTGACACATCTTTAGGTGATCTTAAATGTTCTTTAATTTTTCTTGTAGGTTTAAAAATAGTCCTAATGCCATATTTGATTAGGATTTTTCAATTCTATTTGTAACATTAGCTATAAAAGGAAGAAAAGCAGTACCAACATTAAGAACTGGTTTTTCTTTAAGGTTACGCCTAGAAGGTGTAATAACATTATTAATATCTGTAAGTGAATATCCATTATCTTGTAAGGATTTTCTTAAATATTTATATTCATCATTCAAAAATTCAGGGTCACAAATTCGTTTTGCTCGATCTACTAAAGATTTAATTACACTAATTTTTTGACGTGGATGGTGGTTGGATAATTTATGAAGGTATCTATCAGTGTGTGTCGGCTTTCTGTAAACCTTAAAAGATAGTGAATTATTATTTTTAGATATTAATATGTCAAGAAATGGTAAACTTCCATTAGTTTCTTTTTCCATGGTAAACTGAATACTAGGATGTATACCATTTATAAAAACCAAAAACTCATGCAGTGCTTCTTCTCCATGTCTCCAAATAACAAATGTGTCATCTACATATCTATACCAAACTGAAGGTTTTTTAGGTGTATTTTGTAACGTTAATGTTTCAAATTTTTCCATATAAAAATTAGCTATAACAGGACTAAGGGGACTACCCATTGCTACACCTTCAATCTGTTCATAAAATTTACTATTCCACTGAAAATAAGTTGTAGTAAGACAGTGCTGAAAAAGAATGGTTATGTCCTTTGGAAAAAGATGATCTATGTATTCAATAGTTTCTTTTAGAGGTACTTTTGTAAAAGTGAAATAACATCAAAACTAACCATTATATCACCCTCTTCAATTTTGAAACTATGCATTTTTTCAACAAAGTCGGCAGAATTTTTAATGTAATGGGGTGTTTTTCCTATATGAGGTTGTAATAACAATGTAAGATGTTTTGCAAGGTGATATGTAGGAGAACCAATTGCACTAACAATAGGCCTTAAAGGAATATTAGGTTTATGAATTTTTGGTAAACCATATAGTTTTGGTGAAATAGCTTCAGAGTTAGATAGTTTCTTCTTTATTTCTTCAGGAATAGATGATAATTTAATCAGCTCTTTAGTTTTTAAAAGAAACTTTTTTGTTGGATCTTTTGGTATTTCTCGATAAGTTTCTGGTCCCAACAATTGTTCTATCTTAGTGTTATAATCGTTCATATTTAATATAACAGTTGCATTACCTTTATCTGATTTTAATATTATAATACTTTCATTGCGTTTAAGATCAAGTAAAGCATGTCGTTGACGAAAGGATAAGTTGCTCTTTGGAGGTTTTGTTTTACGTAATATGTTAACGGTGTTATATCTAACTTCATTAGCAGCATCAAAAGGTAATAATCTAATGGAGTTTTCGATGTTGGAAATTATATCTTCAAAAGGTATTACTCTTGGTGTTATCGCAAAATTTCCTCCTTTAGAAAGCGCTTCAATAGCATAATCTGAAACAACATTATCAGAAAGGTTTATAACTGTTTTCTACAATCAATAGATGGTCTATTATTTTGTTGTTTGTATAATTTATTAAATTTTTCTTTTGACGTTGACATGAGATGTCAAAATTTATTTCCATAGATTTAAACGTTATAGAATCAATTTTATCCCAATCTTCTTTATTCAAAATAGATGAAATTTCTAAATGTAAATATAAAAGATTTTTATCGGTGTTATCCAGTAACTTCCTAGTAATATGTATTTGATTACGTAGAAGAGCATTTTCAGTTCTACTGTAAATATTATTCGCTTGCTTGTTATTAAAATTTCTTTTAATATAGATAAACTTTGGGATAATCTTTTGGTCTCGGCATCGTAATAAAAAAGTGAGTGACGATAATAATTGTGCTTTACGTTTCCTTAATTTTTCAAATTGTCTGATAAAACGATAAGTTTCCTCCCATAAAGGACTGAAATATGAAAATGTAAACTTTCACCATTAACACTCATAATAAAATACTTATCTTTTTGGGATTTTTAATGGTGTACTTTAAATTATACAATCTAAACGTTTCGATAACACTTACAGTTATCTTCGTCAGTAGTAATGTTTCTTAAAAATTGTTAAAGATGTAGTAAACAATTTTGTCAAATTTGAAAAATTCAAACATAAACATAAGCCTGCTATTAATATAACAGTTTGAGAAACGTATAAGCCAACTATAAAATTGTAGTAAAGAATAACTAGGTCATTAAAATTAAATATTGTTAAACTGCCTCAAAGATGACAAACCAGAACACTCTCTACGACGAAAGCTAACAATGAAATTTGCCAGCCAAAAACACATTTAACAAAATTTAATCGAGTTATGATGTAAGTGTAAAGTTGTGAAAAACTTCAATTTTAAAATGATAGAAGCATTCACAAATCCAAACATTACATCAAAAAATAACCCAGTTAAATCTAACAAAGAGATATCTTTATCAATAATTGGAAGTGTTATTAACAATGAAAAGCACAATGCAGAACGTTCTTTGTAATTTTTTAATTTCAATTTAATTTCAACTACTTATGTTAAATTATAGTGCTGTGGAAATTTAACATATAATTGGTAAAGCATTTGCTTCAAGGTCTAGGAAAATAGCTATACTCAATGTGTAAATTCCTCCAAGTGTAATTTATTTTATTGATAATATTCCATATCTGAATGTAACCATATAATAGCTACACCTTATCAAAGCACTTTTATGCACCATATTACAGTAGAACAAAACTTCACTTTGTCCAAAAGGGATTTGGTTAGTAAATCTTTAGAATGTCACAATAAAGAAATAAAAACTAAGTAATATGCCTTTTAGAACTAAGTGCCACAAATTATGTAAATTCAAGTACAAAACACAACAAAAGGTTGGGGAGGGGGGTTGTCAGGGTCAGTTTTTGATTTATCAAATATTTCTAAAACAGCTACATATTTCAAAGATGAAAAAATATCCGGATATAGACCTTAAACGTATCAATTAATTATGTTCCAAGTAATTTTTTGATACGACGCGTAATTTATCGGCAAAAAAATTCCTAAGGTAGAGCTTAAGTGTTGGTACAAATTTTTTCAGTACCTGAATAACGATTAATTTTATAAGGAGAAGTGTAGACATTTATTTTAAAGGAAATTTAATGTTACATAACTTTTCATTTTAAAGTTTCTTAATATAACGCAAGGTAAATCTAAAAATTAGTTAAATGTGAACGAAAATGGTTAAACTGTATTACGGATATATTATAGAAGCGGGCGGCTTTGGAATTTTTTTTTAAGTTAACCTGTAATCATTTATTAATATTTATCTGACATGCAGTTTAAACGTCACTATGACATAGAGTACTGTAAGTTTGACTAACGATACGCGAAGTGTCGTGTGTTCCAAAGCACGAGCAGGGCAATACTCATTATCAAACGTATGTCTAATCCTGATTGTTACAAAACAATGTTAGAAATTTCAATTTGCTAATTTGCATTATTGTCAGATTGAATTTTTGTATGTTGGCTACACTGATAGTAAACTGATATTTATAAATTGACAATTTTTCACACAATCTTTAGAGGTAAGGGCTAACAGCTGTATGCAAAACCTCCAAATCCAGGGTAGCCAATGCCATAAATCGAAATGGGCCAAAAACTGTAAAATAAAGTTTGCATTATGCATTATTATCGTTCTGTTTTCAGTCCAAAACATATCAATAATGTAAAGTTTATGATACAGGATTAGACAAAATTATTTCATTTGTTTTAATATTTTAAGTTATCATCTAGATGTCTGTTACCTCTGTCGGACATGAACTTTTAAACGTCTGTTTGACACAAATAATTGTGTTTGTTTTTACAATGTTGCCTATTTGCGCGATGAACTTGTTATAAAAGTGGTTGCATTATTATTTTAAAAAAAATTATTTCTTTTAATTTCCATTTTGTCGGTTGGAGGGTCGTGTGGTGTTCCACACCAGATATTTTAATACTCGATCCATATAAAGAATCAGTTTGCCAATCATTGTACAATGTTACTTATCATTGTTACGTTTTTAATTTTCCAAATGAAAAATGAGCTGAAAGATGAATAAGTAACAATCAATCCGATTTTATGTTGTGACATAAATTCTTAAGGGTTACAATTTAGAATACAGCGCAGTATGTTTGGTTGCATATATATTTAATATGCGCTTTACATTTACGGCGATCTTTTCAAAATTCGTAGTCCATTTGGAATGATAACCAACAATGGATAATAAATAAAACTTTCACTTGCATATGTCTCATAGTAAACTCCATTTTTGGTTATTAAAGCCATCTTCGTTGACTTATTCATATTTTTAATTAGGGATATGAAGAAGTTTGACCTGAGAATAGATAGATCATTACTTTCTACTCAAATTGTGCTGAGCGATTACTATTTTTTATCATCATAAACTTTTATTATTATTTTTGTAGCTGCGAAATTATCAAATTACATAAAGTCTGGGCATTCATCGTAGAGGTATGTAAACACATAGTTCTGTTTCTTTTCTTAGCTCATAGTAATTTGTAGCTTCCTCCACTCGTTTATTATCACATAAAAGAAGGATTCAAAACCACGTGTTCTAACCTACTTGCACGAAAACATCTAAAGTACATACACCTTCAACGATTGACATAGTTTACTTCCCCCGATTCAACACCACCATAGAACCATTTTGGTAATCAATCCGGTTACAACTAAAGGTCAGATGACTACATATACGTTCATTTGATTCGAAACTCTTCTTTATAATCTGCAACTTGTCTTTTCCCTATTCCTATAACTTTCTTTTCTTGCAATAATAAGAAATGTATGTTTATGTGCTAAAGCACTCTGGAATATTAGGAGGATGGATAGTGGGATATTGAATTGCCAAAAACAGATGCCTATGAATGGCTACCATAATTTTTTCATATCATAAATAGGAGAAAAACAGGAACTAGGAAGATCATTCCAGAGTTTGGAAGATGTGTAGAAAAATAGGAATTTCGCTTGATTGTTACGGAAAATAGAGATTTTTACTGCATATTGATGATGTGAATGAGCAAACCAAGTATTCTAAGCAAAGGTGCCCCGAGATGGTATCAAATAATGTAATTGAACAACACAATAACTATTATGTCAAAAGTTGAGGACGGTCATTTGTAAGCCTAACTTCTCTTTTTTAAATTCATGATATCGAGAACGTGTTGAGGAGCACCAACCCACAAGTGAGAATTATATTATCTGCACAAAAATCCTGTTTTACGAACAGCTGCGTTAGTAACTGACAGAAAATGGTTAATCCACGGAGCAGGACTTTTGGACGCCGCCGTTTGTCCGCCAGGACATTTGGGCGCCGCCAATTGGGCGCTGGGACTTTTGGGCGCCGAGGTTTAGAAATATTAAAAATAGTCTAAGATGTTTTAAAAATGTTTAATTATTTTCTGAATAAAAAGACAAACAAATGTATTTGGAATCTTAAAGTACTTATAAAAAACTTCAAGACAATTTTGTTAGTTAACAAGCAAATCAGGTTACAGCCACACAATAAAAAGTAACAATAACTACAATATAGTTCACCATCAGTTTCCCTTTCACTTTCACTCTTAATCCATTGCAAAGTTGTGAGAAATCCCTCTTAAGTATTCCATAACTGTTCTGTTTCCAAATTCTTGAACAACATTTCGGATTCTTTCATCAGCGGCTTGGTATTTTCTCCTTTTCTGGGGGGGGGGGGAGCTTCACCTCGTAAAAATTTTTCGTAATACGCATCTCGTCTTTTTTGGATTGTTCGTAAACCATCTATGAATTTCCATATAGACGGATGATCTATGTCTAATTGGGACTGTAAACTACGATCTGCAGCCTCTGAAAAGTTATTTGTACGATCTTGGTTGTTTAGTACCCTTTCGTACACGTTTCAAATATTAGGCGAAAAAAGGGGCCGCCGTCGTGTACCGTTCCTATTCCGCCTGATGATGTAATTGTCTTCAAACCAATTTAAAATTGGTGGGCTGTTGAAAAAGCATCAGTATCTGATCTGATTACAGCCATTTCGAAATCCAATGAAATTGTTTCTGGTTCAAACTGCGGCCACATTTCCTTGACAATAATCTATCATAGGTTTGTCGTGTTTTGTTAGGTAAAAGAGCGTATAAAACTGGAAAATGAAGCCATTCCTACTGGCCAGTATGACATACACTTGGTGAAAGAGTGGAGGTGCTTGTCGGAATGTTCCATCCATGAAAATTTGTTTCATATGTTGACTCCACCGTGTATTGTCTTCCCGAGAAAATATTAGGACTCTTTGTGGGTTGGGACGCTCTGATCCAGTATCCTTCATGAGGAATGCTTCAGTTTGTCCAGACGCGAATTCGTAAATTCTGTACGCCTCTGGAATAATTAAGCTCTCTAAATCCAATGGAGTTGGCGGCGCACCAGCAACAAGGTTTCGCGTTCGCTGACACAGCTCCCTAATAGCATCTTTATTTGGCATTTTACCTTGAACGGCTGCTACAGTATCTCTTAGGGCACGATTTAGTATTTGGGCTGGCGTATTCATCGTTTCCTTGGCTTGTGTTTTTATTGAAACTTTTATTTTAGCAACACATACTCCTGCTGCATCACCATCATGGTGATGGTTTTTCTAACATCACACAAATATTCATCGTTCACAGTTGTACGTAGAAGACCACGGCATTTATCCACTTTCCTCTCACATCTCCAAAACTTCTTCCCTCCATCTTTGCTGGTTTTATCGAACACATACAGAAAACCGTTGAAGCAGAGCTTCTTTTGGTTACGGTTGGTTTTTGTAATTTCCAATGGTTTTTGATACCCACAAAACTAACTCGCAGATAACAATTGAAAACAACTGAAGAAATATTGTTAGGGGATCAATTTAAATAGATGCAGTGACACAGAACTAATCACCTATAATTATAATGTTATTTGCAAAGATATTTGTAAAGTAAATACATTGTACTAATTGATGTACATCAGAAAGATTGAAGAGAAGTGGAATTAAGATTAAGTAATTAAGTGGAATTTGTTCACCTGCCTAATGGCCATGCATTATTGTTTTTTTTATCTAATTAACTTCATGTAGTAAAATGGTTTATACTTATGACCTTTACAAGAAGAGATTATATGGAATTATTAAAAATAACATTATTAAAAGATTCAAACTATGTAGGTACATATTTACAGTTGGCACCCAAACGACCGCCGGTAAATAGCCTTGCGCCCAAACGGCGGCGTCCAAACGCTGGCGCCCAAATGTCGCGTACCGTTAATCCATGATAGGTTTGAATATATAGTCTTTCCGAATATAGTAATAGAGCCTGCAACCTTATGATCTGAGCCACTCATAGATAGATATAACTGGAAATAATTGATCTTTTGTAACGGACACACGGGAAAATTGAATTTTGTTAGCATTAAATTTAATTAATTATCACTTCCCCATTCAAAGATACGTTAAACCCCTTTGTTAATTGAAAGGGCCATTTCAGCTTTGTTGTCTTGATAGGAGGCGAATTACTGTTACGAGTAGACCGAAACAACAATGAAGAATGCTATCATCAGCGAAGCAATGGATCGGGTTAATCATTTAAGTACAGCAGGAAAAGTGTAAGATCTATACCTGATCACTGTGGCACGCCCGCGCTAATGCAACCTTCTTATGAACAGAAGCCATCAGCTACGATACTTATTCGTCTTTAAGGTTATAGGAAAGCCTTTCATAGTTAATCAGGTTGACAAAAAAGTTAACCTAATTAGCGTTTTACATGCTTCTTTTATAAAACACGGTTTTTTTAAATTGAACTATTGGCTCGTTTACATTAAAACGTTTTATTAATTTCTTCCATCTATTCCTTATTTACCTCTTTTCTGACACTGAAGAGGGAATAATAGTGATGTTATGACATATGTGTACATAGAGCGACTTTATCCTCGTTTTTGTCTCGATCGCAGTTTTAGCACATAACATGGTACATTATTAGCTTTAAGTAAGTTAAAAACCGTTAATGGTTACTTTACCCTATAATCCATAAACGAACAGACGTTCAATATAATATTTTTACGGGTGAAACACTCACTAGGGCATTAGTCCGTAAAAGTAATGTGCAGGCAACGGACATAACTCAGTGGGTAGGGTAAGGTTCTTACTTAATACTGCAAAAGAGCACTCGCAACAACTCCATACGTCTAAATCCAACTGTTAGATACATTTATAGCGGAAAAACGTAATGAACTAGTCCTTAATAATGGCCTAACAGGAAACCATAATGTTCATTCAAAATAAAATACTCTCCTCAACCAACGTTCTGACCTAAAAGTTCTACGTTCACCTCAACTTCAATAAAATCCTAAGCTTCATCTAAAAGCCGCAAAATTGCGATAACAAAACGAAGGCTCATTAAATATTTCGCCAAACTTCTACGTCAAAATTATTATCTCAAATAACCAAAAATATCTGGTCGATTCGATAATTAACTATTCAATTTAAAACGAGAAATACGTCACAACAAAACTAAACAAACACGATCAAATATCAATAAAGGCCCTAAAATCTAATAAACGCCAATATTGGTGTAGTAATACCTAACTCGATAAGTACACAGCTCATCCAGGTAAATACATGAATTGCAGTCGGTAGCCGATTCCTACAAAAACTTCAAAAATATGTGCAGATAAGCCAGCTATCTTTCAACAACCTATTCACATCATAATTACATTACGGTATCTTTCAAAAGTCTTTAAAATGAACTTGTATCATCCAGAATCAAAATAGTTTAGTCTAGAAATTCTCATTATACATTACTTTAAAGCTTTGGTCAAATAAGAAAACCATTAAACAATCAAAAAGTTGCCACTGTAAAATTTGCAAAAATTCTCGTAAGATAATTAAACTATAATGTAACTTTACTATAAACATTTTGACTAAACGTAATTAAAAATAGCGTTGTGAGACAGTAAAATGATTACAATAATATTAAACAGAAATGAAGCAATACTATCTAGTCATTAATACCTTCGTGTATTAAAATAAAATTACGTATGATTTTAATCAACACAGTTACAGGAAAAACATAATTTTATAAAATTTATAAAAAACCCCAAAAATAAATCGGATCAATAATAATTTCGTTGAACGCATAATTCTGACAATCAGTAGGTTAATGCGTAATTTTAGTTAGTTAAATCAAAATAAAACACAAGTAACCAACATATGAAATAATTAATCTACGAATGAATATGCTTTGTATACAGAATTGATATCCCGACGTTGCATAAATAAACTTAAACAAAGGCATAATCATTCGTCTAAGCTAAGTAATACAAGTAAACACTTCAAGTAAATTCAGACAAAATAGTTACCTCGCAATGCATAGAAGGGTCAATCTAGACCTCTTTTTCATTCACACAACGAAACGGCGATAACTCCTGGTATTTTATCGATGGCAATCAGCAGTTTCTTAATTATTAAATTACCTTTATGCAAACTTTGGCAAATCGTACTTGACTTGACATATACACAGTTATTAAAACGAACTTTATATTGACAGAAACTGATAAAGCGTTACATATTTCCAGCAATCCTGTATTTGTTAAGTGGTCTGCTTTGCACACGAAACCATCATATAGCCATGAACTATATCACCAATAATCCGCACACAATTGGGATGAACATCCAAAGGAATACTTCAACCTCTTTTAGTTCCAGCCATCTTCCGTATCATCTCCCTTAAATCCTAGTTAACCAATTACATAGCTTCATTACTTTAAGTTATTATACGCGCCAAAAGCGAAAAGCATTTCCGAAAAAAGTCAGAAAGGATTACGTCATATACTTGAACTGCATTCGAGAAAAACATCAAGTAACGTGACCTGTTTCGTCAACTAATAATTTGGAAAAAGCGATTCCAAAATAAGGTACTGTACAACTTAAACCCTTTGGCTGTTAAAGTAGATGCTTATCAAAACCAGCGACAAGCCGTCGCCGCCACTTCAAATCGCAAACAACGTTTCCTGTAATTCTTTTAATACAAAGCAATAATTTTAATACTAAATTTAATTTTACAAGAGGTAATTTTTCAGTTCCAAACATCGATAATTACCAATACTTAAAATAACGAGAAATAACTATTATTTAGACAAAACTAATCCAAAATCTGACCATCACAGAATTGGAATTTTAACTTGTAATTCGTAATCAAAATCCAGCTTGTAACAAACTTCGAACGTGTTGTTAATAATTCGTAGGCATGTAGGCTCTATGTAGTTGCATAAAAACATGCATTTAATTATTTTGTTTAGAACTCGTACGTATTTCGTTTGCAAATTGAGTTTCAGACATGTTCATGCGCAAAGATCTTTTGGGAGCGTTGTTTTTTTATGTGCGATACTGAAAGGTAGTAGAGCATCCATTTTTGCTCTGTTAAATATTTTTATTAAAAGTGCTATAAATTTTATGGTGAGTTTAATTACAGTTATTTTACAATGTTTGAGACGTTTGCATTTCAGGCACTTTTACTTTTACCTTTTATTTTTTTAATTTTTACTTTAACGCCATTAATTATTTTACCGTTAATCCAATTAACGGTATTAGTACGATTAATCAAGAGTGAGACAATGAGCTGCGTTAATGGGCATTCTAAAACCCCTTAATCCTGGAAATTTATTCATTTGGGAATTATAAAGCATACAAATCCAGATTTATTTCAACCCTAAAGTAATATTACGCAACAATTTTCCAAAACGCTTACCCAGCATGCAGCCATTTCGTCATTTCCAGTGTGACCAAGAATAAGGTATTCTGATTCCATTAATTACTCACAATTTTAATTATTTATTAGGTTATTAACATTAGCATTAAGTGTTTCAGTTTATAATTAAATATAGGTCATGTAAAAAAATTTGTTATTGTAGAAATTTTCTTTTAACTTTATTGTATAATGGTTTATTTGTTTATTCCATATTTAAAACAAGTTGGCGTCCAAGTATTTTATAGTTAGTTTCAGGAATAACCAACCCCGATTTTAAAGCGAATATATTAGGTACAATATTTTTTGGTTAATAAGGAAAATCGATAATTTTATGAACCTGGCCCACTTTAATCTACGACTGAGCATAAGGCACAAAATCAAACTATTAAGTAGCCATGGGTGTAGAAGTATACTTATAGAACCTAAGGATTTGTACCAGCTATCTCTAAACAATGTAAAAATTTGTAATAAGTTAAAAGTTAAAGCTTCCAACATATTCAATTTCAATGAACTATATACATTTCTGATGACGGACAATAACGAATAACCTAAAGTTCTGTAAAACAGCGATGGTTTGTTGGATTTTGACCACACGTGACAATATGTAACGCTATATCATTTTGTCTTAGTGTTCCAACGAGGATCTCCGGATGTCAAAAATTTCAGCACAGTACCTCTTATATCAAAAACGTCTAACGTGCCCAGAAGTACGACATACCCATTTCACTGAGTTTTACCTTAGGACCTATGTTCCAATAGGAGCCAAATAGTCGAAAACCACGTTACCGACAATGACAAAACGATAACATCTAAAACCTAGATACCGGTATGCATTTTTATGTAATATAAAAATTATCAATTATTATATTACGTATAGTTCGTTGGCCTTTTGGTCACTGTCAACGTGTTAGATTTATGAAATTAATGGGTTATTTAGCGTGATTCATTGCGTTATAGTCGTTGGGGGCGTAATGGTACTGAGTTTAAATTTGAGAGAGGCGGTAGAGTCGTCAGCATTTTGATCGTTGTCAGCGAATAGTGGTCCATGTTGTAATCCTAAGCTAAGATTCGGCAGACTGTGCTTAATCATTGGAATATCCACCGATAATAAGGTCGGGTTCGGCGTTCTGAAATTTCAAAACGTCGTTATGAGCGTTAGGGCGAATTGTCCTTCACTCATAATAGTCATTGACAGAACTTGTAAGTCCGCGGCATTAGCCCGTTACGTACAATGTTGCATTCGAGGAACAAAATGGTTCGATTCCTTTGCTGATGTATAATGCACTATTTTCCTTGAATGGGTTTTCTTGATACACAAGTTTCTACTTGAACACTGTGTATAGACACATTTCTTTCTCTCACTCCCATAACACCCACAACCCTAACTCCTTTCAGATCTTATACTGATCGCTTCTATCTCTAACCCGCCTACATAGAAAATTTATGCATACTGTGAGCATGGTTATAATTAAAGTAATAAGAAAACTTAAAATAGCCCGCCTATCTATAATCGGTAGGCGCAAAGAAAATGTCATATTTTTCCTTTAGTTTTACACATTCTGAATGTGTGTTAAAGTGCAGATTGCAATATCTACGTCCTTTTTAGTTAAATGAATTGCCCGTGTCGAGTTCCTTCACTTCACTTTAGTTTCAAATATTTAGAAGTATTTAGTATCTGGACCTGTAAATGTGACAAAGTTTTGAAAACAACCAATTTTGTAATTGTTTGAAGCAAGCAGTATTTCAAGAATTAATTTTTGTCACTCACTAAATTTTGAAAGCACAAAAACTTAATATTTACAACGCTTCTTTATTGTTACATCAGCAACAAATAAATGCATAAAAAACAGAATTCTGAAAGGCATTGTGTACAACGGTAATAAATATGCTTTACAAAAATTAATACCCCCCTGATGTACTCAATAAACAATTAATTTTCACAATGCAATTTTCGCTTTAACATTTGACAGAAAACTATGACCTCAGTATCAGCGCTCTTCTAATGGTTGTGTACTTTGCAGACCAACTATCGTGAAGTGACGAATTTGTTAAATCTGAAACGGAGTATAACAAGCACGGTGATTAAATTACCATAACTCGGCATTGTGAATAATTAACAAATATTACTTGTTTTAATTTCAATTTAAGCAACATTTAATTAATCGTGCAACATTGACCTTTAATTTATTGGAGTAAAATATAGAGTTCAAATTATATTTCCAATCACTGTTACGCACTTCACTGAACTAATTACTTTAATTAAATGACAACGACTAACAAAGTATAAGTTATTCACTTTAAAATATATCCAATAAACCTT
Organism: Vesta saturnalis; assembly: GCA_036346205.1. Taxonomy (NCBI): domain Eukaryota; kingdom Metazoa; phylum Arthropoda; class Insecta; order Coleoptera; family Lampyridae; genus Vesta; species Vesta saturnalis. The sequence continues at coordinate 5,554,622 of JARFJB010002209.1, read as the reverse complement.
AATACATTTATCCAATCAAAGGGTAGTTCGATGTATTACTAGCTCAATAACAAAAAGAATGATTTTACATTCAAACCCCATACAAACACAAACCTTAAGTGAATTATACGTTTCATACGTAATCCGGGAGTCTTTTCGATGTAACGGCACACAGAAGCGATGACCTAAATATCGGCGCTCTCAAAATGGCTTACTGTGTCTTTAAATACGAAAGCACTTAAAATTACAGTACTTTTACCAGGAAACGGAATTGCTACTTTTTAAATTTCACGATTCACTCTAATTGTAGTTTCTTGCGTCACTGGCTATTAAACAACTTAATAGCATTATTATATAATATCCTATAAATAATATAATAGTTAAATACATATATTTAGTGAAAAACACAAAAAATTAAAAACAAAGAGTGTTTCTAATACTAATTATAACTATATTTGAAATTCCCTTCAGGGCTGGAGCTTCTGCAACCATTCATACACGAAGGGTTGAGTTGAGTCGATACCCCAAACAAAATTGCCTACAAGTAGTGTTTGTTTATGTTGTTTGCTGATGATTAATTGATAAAATGAGATTGGTTGTTAGTAAGTCAAGGGGTAAGCAAGATATCAAACTTGTGGCAAAACGGATGTTCAAGAAGTGTGTAAATACACTTTTACATAATGCTCTATTTTGAGTTCTTATCGACGTGGGTAAATTTTACACCATTTAAACCAAATCAATTTGTCGTAATATACACCATCCACAAATTATTGGCGGATTTCATAACGTTATAGCTTCACAAATACTTAACATAAATGCGTCATGTGTAAGTGAACAAACGATTGAAAGAATCCGTGAGAGCTTCATAAGGAGCCCTAAAAAATCAGTACGGAGAGCTAGTCAACAGTTGCAGATACCAAAATCAACAATGTGGAAGATTATTCCCGTACAAACTGCAACTGGTTCAAAAACTGCAGTCTGATGATCCAGCAAAGAGATTAGCATTGTGTGAGAATTTTATGGTCCTGATCGAAGAGGACCAGAGTTTGTTGGGACGAATCATAGTGAGTCACGAAGCGAAACTTCATTTAACTGGAAAAGTCAATAGACATAATGTTCGGGCATGGGAATCTGACAACCTCCATTCTGTGATTCAGATAGAACGTGATACTCCAAAAATGAACGTGTTTTGTGCTGTTTCTAAAAGACATGTATTTGGCCATTTTTCTTTGTTGGGAACTCTATCAATGGAAACGTTAACCTGGACATGTTACAAAATTGGTTAGTACCACAACTGACGGACGACGAAGAGGAACAGGGATTCATATTCCAACAAGACGGTGCCCTTCTACATTGGCATACGGACGTCCGTGGATACCTCAATCGAATACTGCCAGGTTGATGGATTGGCCGTGCAACACCTGCAGACAACACCTTCTGCACCTGGCCTCCACGTTCACCTGATCTTACTGTGTGTGATTTCTTCCTGTGGGGTTACGTCAAGGATAGTGTTTACAATCGTCCACTTCCAGTGACGTTGGCGGAATTGAGAAGGCGTATTACTGCACACATTGACAGCATCACACAAGATATGCTTAAGAGGCTTTGACGTGAATGGGATCACCGGCTGGACGTCTGCCGTATCACACGTGGTGCTCACATCGAGTGAATTTAGACTTCAGACTTCTCTTTTACAAATGCTGGTTGAATCGTGTATTGTTGTTAAGTATTAGTGAAGCTATAGCGTTATGAAATCCACCAATAATTTGTGGACACGGTGTACTTAATAATCCGGTGTGAATAAAACATAGGAGGATTTATTTTGTAGCCTTATTAATCTGATGCACAAAATAGAAAACGCGGATGTACAGTTCTCCTTCCTTCAAGATCCTTGACATTAAATTTGTATTTAGACTGGTATTTGGGAGTCGATCAAAAAACCGCGGTTACAATGTTTATTAATCTACTTTCTTAAGCTATTTAACTGAGACATGTTTATATGTATTTACACGGTTACTAGTAACAGGAGAGAGTGTGATCTGTATTTAGGGATGTAACAAAATAAATAATGACAGTGCGACCTAATAGAAGAACATGATGCGCTAACTGCACGTTGACAGAAACCTGTTTCACGAAATGGTTAATCGAATGTTTTAATAATGTTAATTCTACGGAAACATATTAAATGGGTATAGATCTCAGCTATTGGAATTTATTGACAGGATATTTCAACATTCAACATTGATCAGAGGTCCTCATACCTCTGGACCCTAAAATGTTAATTGTATCACCCAATTCATAATTCATCGGAGTCACTTTAAAAATGTGGTGTGTATAATTGGGTACTTCGTTACGTTGAAATTCATCTTTTATGTTCTACAAAACCTTATTAATTTTTGAGACACGTGTTTTACTATCCCGGTTTAGAAAATCTCAATTATGTCCTATTGTATAAATTAATTTCAAGAAATTGGTCCGTATATACTACTCTAACAACTAAATACTAAGAGGTGGTTTTAAAATCCGCGCAAAATGAATGAATCCGTTTCTTCTTCTACTTGTTAGATTAATTTGTATGGAATTTAATAACCAGTATTGTGCGGGTTTAGACATGTATTTAGATTGGACATGTATGGAAATACGATCAAGGTTTAACTAGCAGGAGTAATGATGAATTGTGAGATAACATAGGAACACCATCAGATAATCAGATATATTAAAATCAGTGAACCTAGCACAGTGCTCTTTTCGAAGCGCAAAGTGACAGTAATTGCACAACAGAAAATGGAGAAACCTACGTGTTTCATGCCCTGGCAAGGAGGGGCGTGCTGCTTGAGTTTCCAAGCTCCTTCAGCCACAATCATGGATTCCCAACATACATACATATATGTATGATGGGATACAGAATAGGTGCATTCAGGATATAATCGGTAGGAACGGAGTTAGGATTCTGAGGGGGAAGATGTTAACACAACATTCGGCTAAATAGCTTCGCATGGTGCTCGTATACGCAGTGACCATGCCGCTGTATGTGTATCAGGAAAAAACCTCATACAGGGTAGATCATAATAGGAATCGGACCCACTACCTCCCAAATACTAAGCAGATCGTGTTACCACAACTCCACTAGCTTGGTTAATGGCACGATAACAAGAATTCTGCTTTTATAATAAACTGAGTAGTGACATTTCGGCCGATCGACGCGTTTGCGCAGTTTTGCACATGAGCGTGGGAATTATTCCCAACGACTTTCCCTTTTCATTCTCCAACTAAGTTAGCAATAGGCTACAAACCGAAAGTACTTCTCCCCAACCTGCAAGTAACGTTTTACAATGCGTGTCAAGCCGATAGAGGAATTACAATTATTGCAATATTGCAAGTTATTTCAATATTAACGTGGGAACATGTAATTCATACTGTTATTCATAAAGTGGGTATGTAGTGGTCCTTCGGTTCCTTAGTGTGAACAATTGCGCTTGCTGCTACCCGTAACAGGCTTAATGTGTAATAGATCTTTTTATCCTAATAAGTAACACCATTGAATTTGTAACAAAAAATACAGTCGAATACAGGTGTATCTTTCTTACGGTCTATATAAAAGAAAGAGAAAAGAGGAGAAAACGTCAGGCGGTAATGTGGTGGAGTTCATTTTACAGAACTGAAACGGTTTGAATGGAATTTCTTTAACAGTCTATCTTAAAATAGAACTAGAAAAAAGAATCAGACAAGACAAGCACATGACATTGCTATATTAGTTTCACAACTTTACACCGAAACGTAAGTACATTCAGAACCACTTGGTGGAAATTACAAAAACGTATGTTCACTTTCGCTATATTGTCTTTAATAATCTTAACATAAAGGTAGTTTTATAAGCTCTGTTACACCTATCTTTTCGATTGCTTCAACAGTAACAAATCACCATTCTAGATAGAACGATTGAACTTGCATAGTATTTAGATCAGTCTACTACTGTGAATCCTTCAGTTAATAGCTTTGACTTTAAAAGATGTAAATAATGGTGAGTAACATTGCTGTCAGTGCTTTAATTTTTACCTTCCAACCTACATATACATATGCAGGTATAGAACGTTAAGCTATATCTAAAACGACTTATTACATCATTTGACAAAGTTTTGCCAAGATTGAACATGTCTGTGGATCTACGTGCATGTCTGTTGTGTGTGTGGGGAGGTAGATTGTAACAAGTAATTAAAGATTTTATATTAAATAAACCACACTTAATAATTTATACAATTATATTTTGCAAAATTACATACTGACAATTTCAGTTGCCTATCCTAAAGGTGCTTGATATTAAAAGCATTTCAAATTCCAAAATTTTCATAAAGATTCTTTCGGGTCAATTTCAAAAAGATCTGGTTAAAATTTTCACTATAGAGTGGCCATTTTGTTGTTAGAGTTAAAACAGGGAAGTGCTAAAAGCCTTAGAGTGGTTTAATTAATTAAATATTAATCGATTACATATAGGATTATATTAGGTTTAAAAGTGATTTGATGTATAGCATTCTTCCGTTAATTGGATTTAAAGCATTTCTCTTATATCGAAGCGATAACATCTGTGTAAGAAATCTTTTATTTCTTCATTTGTCGCAATTTAAAATCAATTATATTGTTTTATCTGTTAAAAAAATACCTAAATTAATAACGTCCCATGTCGTAGCTGCACCGTTCATCAGTCCGTCATTTTAATGCTTGTTTGGATAATTTCTGTGAAACGTAGTGGTAATTGGCATAACGATTAGTTACACCAATAACATCGTTCGTACATCGCAGGACCTTTCACTTAAGAGCGGCTGAAATCGCTCAATCCTCTAGATTCAGCTACTTGCGTGTTGATATTGTTCGGGTCCTAGTAGTGACTCAAATTGAGAAACCGTCAACTAAAGATTTGAGATGTTTTTTGTTCATACTAACCTGGTAAGGTGTACAAAGAAGGTTGCAGAATCAACGTTGACCAGTAATTCTTTGACGATTCATGCATGCATGCTCGGTTTTAAGTGTATGAACCTGATATCAGTGACGTCATCAGCACGCTTATTAAGTTGAAATCTAATCAAGAAAAAGGCACTGCGTCAGGCAGTGCAGTGTCACCTTTCATTACTGGAATGAGTTGGCATTGTTGATTGATGACTATCATGTTCGCTCTCATAGAAGACTTAATGCGTGGATAAATGTGTCGTGATAAACCTCAGTTTAATTATTAACGATACCGGGTTTACAGAAACGTGTCTAGATGCCATTAAGAATGCCTCATAATTAATCACGATACAACTGTGTGTATATTAGTTGAATTACTCGACTACTCTCAGATTATAACTTGGAACCTTTTACTTCCAAGTCTGACACCTTTACCGCTGAGCCACTGAGCAATCCAATATGTATTTTTTAGAACACACACACACACACACACACACACACATATATATATATATATATATATATATATATATATATATATATATATATATAACACTTTTTCGTGGTTGCGTAGTAGTTAATTGCGCATGGTGCACCGTAACCTGTTTTGCAGGTGTATTTCACTAAAGCTCTTTGAGCATTATTGGGATCCAGATGGGCTTCATTTTTACACTGGATTGGCTTTTTGTGTTTTCTGCTGGTGCGATATAACTTCCATTAATTCAAGCTAGTGCAGAAATGAAACCCATTTGGATCCCAATAATGCGCAGAGCTTAAGTGTAATACACCTGAGCAACAGGTTACGGCGCAACATACGCCATAATATATATATATATATATATATATATATATATATATATATATATATATATATATATATATATATATATATGACGTTTTCTCCTCTTTTCTCTTTCTTTTATATAGACCGTAAGAAAGATACACCTGTATTCGACTGTATTTTTTGTTACAAATTCAATGGTGTTACTTATTAGGATAAAAAGATCTATTACACATTAAGCCTGTTACGGGTAGCAGCAAGCGCAATTGTTCACACTAAGGAACCGAAGGACCACTACATACCCACTTTATGAATAACAGTATGAATTACATGTTCCCACGTTAATATTGAAATAACTTGCAATATTGCAATAATTGTAATTCCTCTATCGGCTTGACACGCATTGTAAAACGTTACTTGCAGGTTGGGGAGAAGTACTTTCGGTTTGTAGCCTATTGCTAACTTAGTTGGAGAATGAAAAGGGAAAGTCGTTGGGAATAATTCCCACGCTCATGTGCAAAACTGCGCAAACGCGTCGATCGGCCGAAATGTTACTACTCAGTTTATTATAAAAGCAGAATTCTTGTTATCGTGCCATTAACCAAGCTAGTGGAGTTGTGGTAACACGATCTGCTTAGTATTTGGGAGGTAGTGGGTCCGATTCCTATTATGATCTACCCTGTATGAGGTTTTTTCCTGATACACATACAGCGGCATGGTCACTGCGTATACGAGCACCATGCGAAGCTATTTAGCCGAATGTTGTGTTAACATCTTCCCCCTCAGAATCCTAACTCCGTTCCTACCGATTATATCCTGAATGCACCTATTCTGTATCCCATCATACATATATGTATGTATGTTGGGAATCCATGATTGTGGCTGAAGGAGCTTGGAAAGCTCAAGCAGCACGCCCCCCTCCCTTGCCAGGGGCATGAAACACGTAGGTTTCTCCATTTTCTGTTGTGCAATTACTGTCACTTTGCGCTTCGAAAAGAGCACTGTGCTAGGTTCACTGATTTTTAATATATCTGATTATCTGATGGTGTTCCTATGTTATCTCACAATTCATCATTACTCCTGCTAGTTAAACCTTGATCGTATTTCCATACATGTCCAATCTAAATACATGTCTAAACCCGCACAATACTGGTTATTAAATTCCATACAAATTAATCTAACAAGTAGAAGAAGAAACGGATTCATTCATTTTGCGCGGATTTTAAAACCACCTCTTAGTATTTAGTTGTTAGAGTAGTATATACGGACCAATTTCTTGAAATTAATTTATACAATAGGACATAATTGAGATTTTCTAAACCGGGATAGTAAAACACGTGTCTCAAAAATTAATAAGGTTTTGTAGAACATAAAAGATGAATTTCAACGTAACGAAGTACAGAAACGTGTCTAGATGCCATTAAGAATGCCTCATAATTAATCACGATACAACTGTGTGTATATTAGTTGAATTACTCGACTACTCTCAGATTATAACTTGGTACCTTTTACTTCCAAGTCTGACACCTTTACCGCTGAGCCACTGAGCAATCCAATATGTATTTTTTAGAACACACACACACACACACACACACATACATATATATATATATATATATATATATATATATATATATATATATATATATATATATACACTTTTTCGTGGTTGCGTAGTAGTTAATTGCATGGTGCACCGTAACCTGTTTTGCAGGTGTATTTCACTAAAGCATTATTGGGATCCAGATGGGCTTCATTTTTACACTGGATTGGCTTTTTGTGTTTTCTGCTGGTGCGATATAACATCCATTAATTCAAGCTAGTGCAGAAATGAAACCCATTTGGATCCCAATAATGCGCAGAGCTTAAGTGTAATACACCTGAGCAACAGGTTACGGCGCAACATACGCCATAATATATATATATATATATATATATATATATATATATATATATATATATATATATATATATATATATATATATATATATATATATATAAATTAGTTATATATAATCTGATTCGATGTCCTCTCGTTGACTAGACGAGTGCTCTACCAACTGAGCTACACGGGTTATTAATTCCATTCGATAGAAACTTAATACGTATATAGTTTGTTAACAACAGGATATTATGTTAACTTACATGGTAACAGCTACTATGTGTACTACAATATCTTGTTGTTAACAAATTATATACATATTAAGTTTCTATCGAATGGAATTCATAACCCCTGTAGGTCAGTTAGTAGAGCACTCGTCTAGTCAACGAGAGGACATGGGTTCGAATCCCATTCGGGGGAATCTTTTTATGTGTATAAAATTATTCAATTTTACATTTTATAAAAAAATCACGAATGCTTATTCAATAAAATAACCAAGGATATTATATATATATATATATATATATATATATATATATATATATATATCTGTAAATATTATTAATATTAGTTTAAAGTTAGACATAAGTTCTGCTATACCTACATTCACAATTGTACTTACTAATTTTCCATATGACACTAAAAATTGCTTTACAGGATTACTCGTGATTACTTTTAATGGTTACTGGGGTTTTTAATAGTATATTTTAATATACATTTTTTTAGAAATCAATTTACTTACCCTAACTGTCGCCGTTCACTGTGACAAAATTATATTGTTGTGTAGAAATTTACTTTACCGTTACAGGGCCTGCTGTTGATTAGTTCATACGCTAAGATCGATCGTTTTGCGAGATCGTAGGTACAGAGTGTGTCGCAAGCGCTTGCAACAGGACCGGTACGACTTATTTGGCTCAGATTAATTACGCAGCATTCGGTTAAGTTACTTAACAACTACGTATTTTAATTTATTTAAGTTTGTTGATAACTTGAATACCCCTAACTTTGTTCATGTTTTTATTTTTTCGCAACCCTAATTAATTATAATGAATTAATCAAACATTATACGTTTGAAATTAATTTGTTTTCTTTTCTTTATACTCGTTGTGGGAATTAGGCTCCTGGTTTGGCCCTTTCCAGAGACAGATAGTAGTGTTCCCGCAAAGGGCCTGCCGCCTACTAAATCAATACGCTTGAGACTTATCGTCTCTTACATCTTGTTAGTTTGAGTATTACCCACACCGGGCTGAGTTGGCAGGACGATTCCATGCTACCGTCCCACAGCGGAGCTCAGTTATTGTTAAGTTGATTTGTTTCGTAGTATTAGGTAGCAGGATGTGTGTGTGTGTGTGTGTGTGTGTGTGTGCACGCGCGCTCGTGTGGTGTGTATGTGTGTGTGTGTGTGTGTGTGTGTGTGTGTGTGAGTTCGCGTGCGCGTGCGTGCGTGCGTGTGTGTGTTGTGTGTGTGTGTGTCGGTGTGTCTGTGCGTGCGTGCGTAAGTGCGTGTGTGTGGGTGGTGTATACGTGTGTGCGTGCGTGCGTGCGTGTATGCGTATGTATGAGGGTGCGTGTGCGTGTGCGCGCGTGTGCGTGTGTGCGTGTGCGCGTGTGTTCGTGTGTGCGTGTGTGCGTGTGTGTGTACGTGTGTGCGTGTGTGCGTGTGTGCGTGTAGGCTTGTGGGCGTGTGGGCGTGTTGGCGAGTGTGCGTTTGTGTGTGTGTGCGTGTGTGCGTGTGTGCGTGTGTGCGTGTGTGCGTGTGTGCGTGTGTGCGCGTGTGCGTGTGTGTATGTGTGTGTGTAGATGTATGTTAGTATCCACGATATCTCCAGATCGAAAATACCTACGTATTTAAGCTTTTTTTCATTTGGTTTAGAGCTGGTTAGATTTTGGGAAAAATCCAGCAGCGGAGAGCGAGGTTCATTAGGGGCAGATTTTGGTTTTTTCAAATATTTCTAAAACAGCTGCATATTTCAAAGATATAAAAATACCCAGATATAGACCTTCAACATATCCATTAATTATGTTCAATGAAATTTCTTGATATGAAGCGTAATTTAGGGGCAAAAATTCCTAAAACAGAATTTAAGTGTTAGTTCAAAATTTTAAGAAAAAGTGTAGACGTATTTTTATAGAAAAATTTTACATAAATTCTCTTTATAAAGTTTTTTAATGTAAAGCAAAATAAATGTAAAAATTAAATAAATATGGTTGAACATGCTGAAGCTGCATTATCAATATTTTTATATATGGAATATTTCTTTATGTTAACATGTATTTATGTCTATCAATCTCTATCTGACATGAAGTTTTAAACACCATTCTGACATGGAACACTGTTTTTGTTTTTACAATGTTGCCTATTTTCCTTATGAACGTATAAAAAGGCGGTTGCATAGTTATCCTAAAAAAATTGAAATTTAAATCATTTCATTTCTTTTAATTTAAGTTTGCATCTAGATGTCTATTAACCACTGTCTGTCACGAAGTTTTAAACGTCTGTTTAACATAGATTATTGTTTTTGCATTTACAATGATGCCTATATTCGTAATGAACTTCTTATAAAAGAGGTTGATTAATTATCCTTAAAAAATGTTGTTAAAATTATTTTATTTCATGTAATTTGCATTTTATAGGTTGGAAGGTCGTGTGGTGTTCCACACCAGATATTTTTAAACTACTAAAGTAGAATTAAGCTATAAAAACGTTATGATTAAAGATAAAAGAAATTGTATCAGTTATATTTGATCAACATAACGTTCGAGTTAGTCATATTACTTTTATAAGCAATACTAGATAAAAAAAATAGCGAAATAAATCTGTCAACTTCACTAGACTTTTCAATTGAAAAGTCAGTGAAAAAGACAAAATAAACAAGTATCAATAATGCCAATATAATAGAAATAGAAATATTACAGACAGTATAACATAAAATTCAATTTCTCCGTTATTGGACTTTTTAGTTATATTATAAAATCAACAGTATAGCTTTGAAAAACAATTAATAAATTTCAAAATTGTCATAAAATAAACAAGCACGAAAATATTTCTAATGAACAAAAATCAAATCAAGTAAAGAATTTTTCTGTTTTCAATTTGTCAGGGGTTTTTAGCTTTTCTTGTTCACAAACAGAAAGTAATAAACGAATGAAATTAAAAATAAGCTTAAATTAAATTGGAACAACGTACTTTAGATTAAAACGTTGAGTGTCATGCTGTAATACGACTAACTGTCCTATGAAGCCAACACCAAGTGTTGGGTAAAGATTTTTATCCACGACTATAGTATAATATAGTCGTTATATGTCTCGGCAGACAATACTAATAGCATACATTACACACTAATTTTCATTAATCACTGTGATTGTCATTAGCAACGGGATTAATAAAAACAAATCGCTGTTATTTTATATATTGTCATGGTATCCGTCAAATACATTCAATCAAGAGTGCCGGTTTGTAGAAGAGGATTGATCTCTTTCTCTGTCTTAGACGTTCACCTATTTGTGAATAATATTAACGTTTGTATAAAATCGAAGCGACTTGGTGATGCACATTTATTTGTTACCATGTAAACGTCTAAGTAACAATCATACATCATTTTTCTGTAATTTTTAATTAAATTTAGTTCATTCGCAAATCTGTACTAAATACTAAATTTACTGAAAAAACTAAAGTAAAATGTATATTCCGTCTACTTCTAAAGAGCAGTTAACATAAACGCGACTCGATGTTCCGCAAGAGGCTGAAATAGCATCCTTCGACTTATTACCAAGTAAGTCTAAAAAACTTTACACTACATCTGAATCTGCAATCCTTGCTTACTTTGCGGAGCTGCATGTAAAATACCCATGTTCTATATTGTGGCAGCAATACTCAAAGCTAAAAAGTACAATAAGCCTAAACAAAAATGTAAATATTTCTAAATATGCTAAACTATAAGCATATTTAAAACGGCAGTCCAAACAAGCAAACTCTTTTACTCCAGAGGATATTAACAAATTTTGTAAGTGTGTGCTAGATGATAAATATCTTCCAACAAAAGTAAGCGTTAAATATTTTTACTAATGTAAACTAACCGTATATATTTTCAAGGTTGCATTAATAATGGGAATAATGGGTCCTTGTCGCTCAATTGAAATATATAACATGAAACAACGAAAATCAAGATTTGGGAACAACACTACTTGTTACAGTCCTTAAAACAAAAATTATACGCAAATTTTCAATAACTGTTGAATTCTACAAAATGTGTAAAGAGTATATATTTAAGCGAGAAGTGAAAATTGACATAGTTTTTCTCCAGATGAGAAACGAAAAATGACAAAACAAAAAATTGGCATTAATTCCTTTATGAAAATGGGTAGATATACTGCTAATTTTTTTAAATTACCAAACCCAGAAGGCTACTCTGGACATAGTTTCCGGAGAACTTCCGCTACGATTTTAGTTGATGCGGGTGATCATATTACTATCTTGAAAAAGCATGGGGGCCAACAGTAGCAGACGGTGACATTAAATGACTCCACACAAAATGAAGAGAACACTGCTAACAAAATTTGTAATGCAAATTACAAATATTAGCAGCAGTAATGTGATTACTGAAGCAAATATCGGTGAATGGATATTAAACTAAATGAAGTGTCAGCATTAAATATAAAAAATTGTTCTAAATTTACAATTAATATAAATGTTAATAAATAAAGTTTCCTTATAATTTGTGGTTACTATTGTATATGTTAATTCCTCTTAAACTGGTGATTTTGGCGATAATTAGATTAATTAGCATTCAATCAAACAACTGAAAACAAATCATTTACATTTTCATCATGTTTGACAGATCAAAATGTCCGTGTTAATTTCAAATGAAATAAGTATTTGAATTAAATTATAAATAGTTGTAGTCATGGACAAAGCCTAGTATGGGCTATTAAACTGTAATGATTTGTTCCACACGCCTGCGGATAGTTCCGCAAACATCGTTCTCATGATTAATATCCTCTCTTATATGCTCGTTGTAATATACTATTTTTTAATGTGAAATGCATTTACCATGCCTTGTAAAGGGATTGGGCATTTCTCAAGGTCAAAGGAAACCGGACATTGGGCTGTAAGTATCCAACAGTCCAGTTAACTGGACACATAAATATATTAAAAAAAATTACGTACATTTTATTTTTAATTTCCTTTGTTTAAAATAAAAAAAGAAACACCTGCTACCTCAACTACAGTTACTTTCTAAAGTTAAGAACACTGCATGCCAACATTTTTTTTTTTTTGTATTTTTATCGAGGAATACTGACGACATCTCTTCATACCGCTTTTTTCTTTTTCCATAGAAGGATTTGGCTCTAGACAAAGAAAATTGCCCCTTGCTCCAATCTCATTTTCTACTTGCAAATTGTTGTTGTCCGCTTGACTAAGGACTTTCATAATAACTTTCTGCAGAAAGTTTAAACGTCTTATATTGTCATTTTGATGAAGATTATACATACATTCAGTACGCATTCCATATACACAAATCTATCAAATGAAAAAATATTTTTCGATACCGTCTGTCTGTTTTACGGGGAGCGGAGTAGTACAGCATCATCTGGTCAGATCGGTAATGTGTTTATGTGTATTACGCATGAAGGCTTAATTTTCTTGTTGTTAGCTCTCTTACCCTGAATTTCCACCATTAAATGATTGTGGAGAGTAGATATCATACTTACATACCGTTTATCTCTCCAGTTTGTAAGTAAAACTGGGCTTTTCCTTTTCCAAACTGCTTGACCTTTTTTTTAGCTTGGCTTGGCTCTCTCCATGGTTTCCCTTCCTCTTTTCATGTATAGTTTCTACTAGAGCCGTTCTTTCCTTATGTAAAAATTGGGCCAACTGCACGCTGGTGTAAAATTGTTAAGGTAAATTGTATGACCTTTTTCCAAATAATCTTTAATGACTCTTTTACACACTTTCAGCATGTGTAGGATGATCTGATACTTACCAACCCATCATCTGTTGTTAGCTCATATAATTTAACGCCATATTTATGATTCGTATTAGATATATGTTGTCGAAATGATAATCTACCCTTCCAACCAATCATCGTTTCATCAATCGATAAGTTTTTTCCAGGCCTAACATTTTTTTTGGTATAGTACAAAATTTTATTCAAAATTGAACGAATTTTGAATAATTTATCGTTCTCATCAACAGCGGCATTATCTACAAATCTAACGCTTTGTGGAATAATTTGAAACCGAATCCTAGACATATTTTTTCCAAATATGGGAAGAAAATATGAAGGATGACGACTTTACTGCTTCGCTAAAAGAGGAAATTTAACAGTCCCAGCTAGACACCACGCACAAACCAATGAACTTTTCATTTCGTCAATAGAAATGCCTTTCCACTTTTTTTCTCTACTTGACCTCCTCTTCGTGGATGCAAATACGATTGTTTATGACATGGTTACAAAAAATAATAGTTTAAATTAATTTAATATCTCGCGTTTTCACTAGCTTGAGTTAGTTTAAAATAAAAAAAAAAGATTTTGACAATGTTCGATATATATTGTGGTTTTTTATTTTAGCAAATAACAGTGAAATAAGTTAATAGTACGTGCAGTAATCAACTATATTAGCTCTTTTATTAGTTTCTCTCATGATTGTCTCGTAAATATCCTGGTCAAAAAAGCATAAAATAATAAATAAGATCTCGATCAAATCACCCTTATTTCCTTTAATCCAGTAAATGGAAACTCTATGGGCTCTTCTTCTATATCAGTCCATTCTGCACTGGAGTCTTCTTGAGTAGCCTCTACTAGTGAAACTGGTATATCACGAATTGTGTAATTATGCTCTTCATCCTCTGCACTAGCGTAAGAACTAGAACTGGTGTCCATACGGATTAAACGAATGATCTTTATCGTCATCGCTTGGAAAATCAAAATCATTTTCCTCTGAACCATTTCAACATGTCTCTAATTCAGCTTTTGTCTTTTGCTCTCACTACTCTTCTTACGTTTTCGAAGCCCATTGCAACTAAAGAACAGCGCTGGGAGATAAAGTAAAACTTGGCAACGTCGCCTTTTAAAACAGCCGAGTTAATTACCTTCCACGCTACATATACATATGTAGACGGTTATGCAATCCACTTTTTTCCACTATCGCCAAATCGACTTATTAGTTCATTTTGGCCAAATTTCGCCAAGATCAGCCATAGTATCTGGGTGTGTCTGTGAGTATCAGTGTCTGAACGAAAACACCTACATACTTGAAACTTGTAAGAAATTGATTGAGAAACCCAGCGGCGTAGAGGGGTGTTTATTAGGGACAGCTTTTGGTTTTTATTAAATATTTATAAAACAACTGCATATTTCAAAGATATAAAAATACCTGAATGTAGACCTTAAACATATCGATTAATTATGTTCTATGCAATTTTTTGATATGACATGTAATTTAGCGACAAAAATTCCTAACGTAGAATTTAAGTGTTGGTTTAAATTTTTTCAATATTCTAAGAACGATTACTTTTATAAGGAAAGGTGTTTTAAAGAAAATTTAAATTTAGCTAACTTTTTTTTACAAAGTTTCTTAAGTCCAAAAATAAATTAAATATGTATGAAAGTAGTTAAACTGTGTTATTGATATTTTATAGAAGCAGGCGGATTTGGAATTTTTTTAAGTTAATATGTATTTATGTCTATCAATCTCTACCTGACATGAAGTTTTAAACGTCATTGTGACATAGATTATTGCTTTTGTTTCTACAATGATGCCTGTTTTCATTATGAACGTATAAAAAAGAGGTATAGTTATCCTAAAAAAAATATAATTAAATTTATTTCATTTCTTTTGTTTTTAAGTTAGCATCTAGAGGTCTATTAACCTCTATCTGGTATAAACTTTTAAACGTCTGTTTGACATAAATTATTGTTTTTGTTTTTGTAATGAACCTACTATAATAGAGGTTGCATAATTATCCTAAAAAAATTGTTATAAAAACTATTTTGTAACGTGCAAAAATCGATATAGGATCGATTTTATCGTTTTATCTGGTTACTGTTTCTAAAAGCTACCTTAAATAACTATCTATTTCTTGACTATAATGATTTAAAATTTATGTATTTACGACATTTACTAATGAGCATGATGGATTAAATGATTTCTTCCAGCACGATTACTTTTCTACGTTATACAAAATTATTCCATTACTGTAGCTAATTTCTACTTCACATATGATTTTCATTTATGGCGTGTATGTTTTTACGAAAATTACGAAAATTATTTCTCTCTCGTATTCACCTTTGTATTTCAAAAGTTTACTCGTTTTTAGTTCCGCTGGTTTAACGTATTAAAACTTTCTGTAGTTATATACTATTTACAAAAAATTAATTTCAATTAATACCTATAGCGCCATCTCTGAGATGTACGTACTTCTGGTGATTGATATACTTAACTCTGAAAAGGGATCCGTTATTTTGCTGTTTCAAAATGTAGATGGGGCTATTTCTTAATAAATACACTGTATAAAAAACGGTTTATTCTGTTAACAATACATAAAATTCTATTGTGGCAGCAATAATTTGATAGGAATATTTTTCAAGTTGTAAAATTGTTTCTTGAGGCGCTGGCTTTCTTTTCAAAGCCGCCATTGCTGTGGAATGTTTGAAATTTCTAGAACATTTTCCTTTCTCTATTTCGTAGAAGTTAAGCATAATTTTTTGTAAAATTTTCACAATATATCGCTTTGTTGTATAGAAGTGATATAATCGCCATTAAAGGCGGATGTAATAGAAATAATTCACTCCATCCACACATTTTCGGCAAGCCGTATCAGATCTCGTTAACCTCGTTGTAATCAGAACTTCTCTTTCAAGTTTCAAACATAAAAGAATTTCATATCACTTCTTCAAAGAAATAGATGTAATCAATTGGTTAAGGCATTTCCATTAATGCTCGCATTCGACCTTAGAGGTAACATATTCTCACAGAATAAACACCGTTCTAATCCTTTACATTCGTTTTATAACTTTTCATATAACTTTACCGTTACGATTATATCAAAGTTCCTGTTTACATTTGGTTTTTGTCTTTATTGATGAAATGCTGCTGATAAACTGCGGTCAGCTGTGTCTAGCGTACTTGGGATTACGTGATCGTTGAGGTTATACCTATACTGGAGCTGGAGGAATCCTGACTACCTTGAATAACGCATAAGTACTCGAAAACATAGGTCATCTATTTCCTTTTACCGCATGTATAAATTGCCTTCAGCATATTACGATCGCTTACAATGAAATCAAGTACATTTACCTTAATTCGGTTAGCAAGTATTTGACAAACATTGTACCTTCGAATACAACTCGTACCTAAATTGCTTTCAGCAGGTTACGATCGCCTACAACGAAATTAAATACATTTATATTAATTCCGTCAGCGAGTATTTGTTAAACATGTTACCTGTAGTGTAAGTTCGGTGTCAGCTTGATACCCGACTTCAGCCAACTTTAACACAATTTCTCTCATGTAGAAGTGATATATGTTGGTTAAACCATTCTTTACAGGCTCTCTCCCTCTTTCAAGGAATAAGAACCTACTTTCTTTTCATTCTTTCTTTAAAGCTTGTGGCGCCTATTTCGGTTCTTTCCGCACTAACCAGATTCTAACCTAAACTGTTTTATTGATACCTCCAAAACACCCATGCAATCCTAGTGCTCTGCGGTCTTCGGACCGTTTGATTGAGTTTTAGCCGATCTCACTCATTTCTCCCGTTTTATGCAGTGTGGTGGTTAGACACGTGGCAAATTCCATTTCGTAGGTTGGAAGATCGTGTGGTGTTCCACACTAGATATTTTTTATACGCTATCATAAACGATTCAAAGTAAACAATACGCTATCTGATGGATGTTTTAATAATCTGAATTCAATAACCACGATTATTATTGATTATCATTTGCTGTACCTCGCTAAAGCTATTAGCCCTAGTCCATTTTATTTATTTACATAAAAGAAGTAAACCTTTGTGTTCATCTCTTATCACACAATAAAAGTAAAAAATATGCACCAAACATATTCAAACAACCAGTTGCACAAATATACACATTTTAACGTAAATCAGATTATGTTAAGTTATCAATAATAATATCCGAAGGACAGTGATAAATACGAAATAATTTCGACAGTTTCCGAAAACATGCTTGAGCAAGTTGTCATACAATTACTTCGGATTTATCACTGTTCGAGGGGTATTCGTAGAAAATCGTTTGCAATTAGATTACCATATACAACATAATTGTCATTAACACTTAATTCATACGTATCTAATGTATTTATTAAACGCAATTGAATTTGAAACCGTCAGGAATTTTCTTAGCGACCGTGACCAAAACTGATAATTTCCCATGGGGTGTCTTCAGTGTAATCTTAATGTTATTGACCTATTTTAGTCACATGAACACAAATTAGCTCATTTAATATGATTTCTATTTTGCAAAAATTTTCGTATAGGTGGTAGGCATCTTGCCGGAAATTTTTGTGTCAGATGACAAATAGTTGTGACGAAAATACCCACGGGTGCTTTAGTACGAGTGAAGATTTTCTAAAGACAAAAACTACGAGTGATTCTGACTGACAAAAATTACCAAAAGATTCCTACCACGAGTTGGATTCTGCAAGACAATCCAAAGGAAATGCAGGAAAATTGAAGGTTTTTTTTTCAAAATTCAGTAGTTTATAGTAATTGTGTTATAAATAATAATTATTATTAATACAGTTTATTGTTGAATTTTTTTACCTTTATTCTCAGCTGTATTATCGCTGTAAGAACTTGCTCCTTAGCATTGGCAGTGTAATCAGATTCTAATTGGCTCAAATTCAAAAAATTGACTGTTTTGGTTGGTTGCTAAATGTTGAGTTGGATGTTCAATAATATTTAGTACACATTCTGGCAACACAGCGTCGGCCCTCTGACCCTTATTTTTTCCGCTAAATATATCACGTCCATTTTACAACACACTCAAACAATAATACTTAAAAAAAGTAATTAAACCTTCACCAAAACAATAAAAAGCAGATCTCGCCTTGGAATTGCTTCATTATCATTTGTAGATATCTTAATACTATCTTGCAATATCAACAAAAAACTTCTACAACTTATTTTTAAATCAACACAACAAATTTATGTGTGTGCTCCATAACAAAACGCGGCAAAGTGTAGCAGCAAAGTGCTGTAGCGGCTCGATCAAAATTATTTGTCGTTCGTGTTGCCAAATTGTGGATGATATTATGAAAAAAATTATCAAAGTTTTACTTGATCCAACTATTATCGCCCACAGTAGATATACGTAATCCATTACGTAGCCCGAAAACAAATCGGAATATGTTAACCGATAATTAACGGACGCGGGCTACATGTAAAGAACTGGTGTGTCCATTATACTAGACAGTGGCGCTAAACGTTTCAATTTTATTTATACTTTTGGTTATAAAATCTTATAAGTTAATTTTGGCACTTGAAACCAAAGTAATTATATTATAAACTCTTTATCCAGGGCGCCCTTTCCATTTTCTATCTTCGTACATGGGTAACTTATTTAATGTCACAATTAGAGACACGGCCAAATTAGCAAATTTGGGAAAATTTTAAATTTTGATCGGATGCCTTTTTTATATTCCATTTGCTCTTAACTTTTCAAGATGTCTTGAAAAAACAAAGATCCGCCATGAATTGGTAAATCTTGAATAGCTACAGTTCTTAAGAGATCGTACTTGTGGTTTTGTTCATTTGGCAACACTGCTGCACAACGCTAATACGGCCGCAGATAGAGTTTTGTGTGCGCTTGTTGTGTTTGGTCGTGCCAGTGATCTGTTAATTACGGCAAGTTCTTTAAAACACGGCTATATTATAGAAGAGTCAAAGTTGGCTATTTAAGATACCGTGTCTACAAAATTAGTTGGTTGCAACCCTTGATACAAATCGCTTTGGACGGTGATCAAGTCAGAAATTATAGAAAAGCTAAAAATATTCTCCCGCAGCTTAAGACCACGTATGCAAAGAGCGCGACTCTGCCACTTGCGTACTCTTAGACTTCACACTGTATTTGGCTGAATATAACTAATTATTTTTGATTTTAGGACTTAGTGTGGGGAAACATAAACTTGATACAAACGTAAAACGTATCGTACTTTACAATGTGATCAAGCGAACGAGGGGATCACAAAGGGGGGAATCACACAGCCAGTACCAGCTGCACAATGAATTTACTTTAAGGAATCGCGAGGAACAGTACGAAGAAACCACAAAAAAAGTGATTGGCTAATGTGAAATCTATTTCTTGTTTATGTGTTCAGATTATTTATAGAATGAATTTTGATTTCTATACAAGAATAAATAAGATTTCGATTTATTTTGCAAAACAATTTTCAGTGCATACCCTTGGACGCACCTACAAGGAAAATCAAAACTGGGGTTATACAGAACATTTTATGCAGAATTCACAGGCGCCCATTAAAATTCAACCTCTTGTAGTTTCCGAGGTATAATACTGTGACAGGCCAAAATGGTAGTAGAATGTTTCGAAACAGGTAGGGTTAAAGTCCGATAGCTCAGTGGTTCGGGTGAAGTTGTAAAATTTAATTTTCCGCTTAATAGAAAATAAATCCTTTACAGAAAAGGCGCCAACATAATGTAAAAAAATAGCAAAACTGAATATCTTAAATATATATTTAAGATCTGAATGTTAATATGGCGTTGCACCTTTTTTAAATTTGTAATAAAGGGCAATTATTGCACGTGTTATACATTTTCAATATGTAATCTAATTATTAGTAGAAGAGTTTTATTACCTTTTTAGGATCCGAAACATCAAATTTACGTATTAGAAATTGCATCTACAGCAACATATATTTGAATTAACAAAACGGTTTCATTTATCATTATGTCAACCACCAGTATAGTTTTTATGAGCAAATGCTTACTTGAATGTATGTCAATTTTTTTAAACGTATACAAACATTGCATTAAATATTTCACGCAAGCTTTATGTAAAACTGTAATAACTTTTTCTTGTTTATGTTCTATTGGTACATAGCGTTGGTTTATTCGCACATATAAATCCAATTCCCTTTTGCCTCATACTATTATAAAAACTATCCCTTGCGTAAAATCGATTTCGTTTGTTTTAAACACGATCCCTTTCAATTTTCATGCTAATTAAACACATGTTACTTTTGTATGATTCAAAATGATTAAAGACGTACACTATTGTTTTCGTTTGACTATCTTTCTATCTGCAAACATGAAATTAATATATATAAGAAAACCGCTGCCAAATTATCTGCCATAATGCTTTCTCATACATGTAAATAAATAACTTCAAAGCCCACAGTACCTGAATTTGAGTCATATCGGTTTTTAAACTCGATAATTCCCCATCTTAGAAACCCCCAATACCCAATTTTCAAAAGAATTTTACACCCTAAAAACGGTGTGCCACTGGCAGTTTTTAAAATTTCTTTATTTAGATAATTTTTTACAAATTAACAAAGTTGCAAACTTGATTATTATCCCACAATACTTAAATTTTAGTCATATCAGATTTTAACTACGATCATCCTCCAAATTTTATACGCCATTTTGAATTTTTTAATGTTGTCAAATGATCTATTCTTATATTCCTAGGGATCTTAAACACCGGCAATGCTCTACTTTCAAAAAATCGGTTGATAAATTAAAAAATGCAAAAATTACTCCCTAAAAACGGGGCGCCACTGTTTTTTTATTTTGAAATTATACAAAAAAAAGTGTTAGATTGTTATTTTAATTATGTAACTTTTTAAAATTTGAGGCAATGGATTTTTTTAGTTTTCTGAACCCCTAAAAATGCCCCGCCACTGGTTGGATTTTGCTCATTTACGAACATGACCTAGATGTTATGGCAAAGATTTTTTGTACCAAATTTTATATCCATAACTTTAATGGTGTTTGAAAATTAAAACCGATTACATAGCTTTATCTTTACACGTACGTACATGACAAAGTAAAAATAAACAAATTAACTTCTCAAAAAGATTTGTTTTCCAACAAAATTGTTAACATAGCCCACCAGTATGACTTAGCTTTCTTGGTGTTCGGAGGCGAGAACGTCATGACAGACCATCGCACGACCGGTTTTGTTATTAGTGTGACTCATCAGGAACGGGTAGATCTGTAATGGAATATCTCGACTCTGAACGCATATATGATGACCACAAAAGAAAACGATATGTGAGAGTTCTTATTTACATTAGTGTATGCCAGTTTGAGAGGTCCCACTCTTGAGATACAGATCGCGCTACTCGTAACTCTCACATATCGTCTTGTTTTGTGGCCATCATATATACGTTGAGAGTCGAGATATTCCATGACCCGCTCCTGACGAGTGACAACAAATACGCTAAATGACAATACACGACACTTCTAGTGAAAGTCACGACGATTTGAACAGCGCCACCAAACGGATAAAAATGACATTTTGGCGGGAATTTGAAATAATCAATGCAAATGCATGGTGTAAGTCGCTATAAAAAGTGTCGATAGGATGTCAATTGTTTGTAATAAATAAAAACTCGATTAAAGACTAGTTATAAGGAATGTATCCAAATAACTTTCTGTACAAATAAAGTGTTTATAAAATAACTGTCAAAATTATATTTTAAAGCAATGTTCTAACACCATGATTTTGTTTACAAAATAATGTTCACCTATTCCATATAAAATCAACACCAAACGGATAAAAATGACATTTTGGCGGGAATTTGAAATAATCAATACAAATTCATGGTGAAAGTCGCTGTAAAGAGTGTCGCTAGGAAGTGTATAAGGATGTCAAATGTTTGTAATAAAGAAAAACTCTACTAAAGGCTGTAATAAGTAATGTATGCAAATAAATTTCTGTACAAATAAAGTGTTTATCAAGTAACTGTCTAAAATTATATTTTAATGCATTGTTCTAACACCATGATTTCTTTTACAAAATAATGTTCACCTATTCCATATAAGATCAACTTCTTATATTTACATATCATACATTTTGTCATTGTAGGTTATTTATAAGTTATAACTATTTCAAGCTTCATTATTCGAAAATCTAAAATACATTACCCTTGAGATTTATTTCTAACATTCACATAGTCTTCTTCACGAAAATGTCGGAACATATGCTGTATGAGGTGTTTAATTTTTTCAAACCATTATTTTTAATTAGGACGCCAAGGTGTGCCCTCTTTGTCAATACTACCCATGTTTTGCATTTTAAAAATAAAAAGATAAACACCATTAAAGGTTGAAAGTACATCACAAATACTCTAAAATAATAAGTCAATAATTTAATAATAAATATTTCTATGTTCAGCTTATTTTTGTATTTTCATATATATATATATATATATATATATATATATATATATATATATATATATATATATATATATACACACATATATCGGAAGTATACCGGACGTAACCACCATCCTGCTTATTAGAATGTGGTATATGTACTTTGGTTGAAATTCGTATTCCACATAATTCTGAACAAATCCTTATAAGAATAACATATCTCAAAAATGAGCGGTTTTTGAGTTATTTTAAATTTTGTGAATTTTTTTCAAAAATCATATTCTCATATTATTTACGATATCCTATATAATCGATAATCGTTTACTTTCATATTTTGACTAAACAATATCAATGTATGACGAAACATTGTGTATAGAAAATGACTTTGTTAATTTATACAGGGTGTTAAAAATCCAGCGACCAATTGTAATAAATTCAAACATTAAAAACTTGCTTAATTTAAATGGAACACCCTGTATTCTATGGTGCTATGAGATTTATTATATTTTTTATCCTTGGAAAACGTCCAGCGTACAGTTTTATATGAAACATTTTAATGGAAGTAGGTAAAAGATCACGTGGTATTGTTGGAGACAAAGGGTTTTGTTTTTCAATTATATAGTCAGTCGGAATTAGGGTGTTGTGGTAAACAGTTGGAAGTAAGAGGTGTAGGGAACGGGTGCGTACACAGTCTACCTACCACCTACCGGGTTACTGAAGTTATCGAGAGTGGACACTTGTCCTCTTCAAGTGTAGATTAAAAGAAAGGATTCTTCAACCCCGGGAAATTTTGTTCGTATTGACGAATTCGTTGGATTTCTCGAAAAGGAGGATGATGTGTTCAGTGTTTCTTTTGGGAGTATAAGTGAGCTTTGTGGATTATATTATCTTATTATTGGTTTGGTAAATTTGGTTGTATCGAGTAAGCGCCGGCTTTCCTTTGTTCTGCGTATCTTAAGGTAGCCACAACTGTTCTGACAGATAATTAGCTGCAGCATACAAACTACTTTCATACAAATTTGTGTGTATGAAAGTCAAAAAATGTTGTGTAAATAAAATAACAGTGTGTAGATATGTTCAGGTGAAGCAAATATTAAGTCACCTGCATCAGGTTTGAACTTTTCGCTGTTAAGATGGCGAATTTAAGTTAAACGGAACAATTAGTGAGTTGACGTTATAAAGCTGCCAATTATGCAACACAGTGACGTGCCGCAAGAGATTGTAGGTTTATTGGTGTTTTCCATTAAGGGTCAATAAAATGGAAATTTGGGCCTCTATACTGTCAGTTAGGATGAAAACTTTAGTTATATGTGGATTTAATAAATTTATAAAATTGTGTTTGATTGCGCGGGTAAACCCACTTTCTTTGCTTATAGTAATTTAAGCAGAGGCGGTCTGGTAATCCTCTCAATTACTGAAAGCGCATTCATTTTTATTCTCACCTTTATATTATTGTTATATTATTGTCGTTTTTTGCCATTGTGTTGATATTTGCAAAGTTTATGAAAACTTCCATTCAAAATACAGACTGTTAAATTAAGGTATAAAGTTAATTGATTATGGGAACTCTGAACGTTGCAAGCTTTTTCCCGACGCTTACATTTAACATTTAAAATTTTGCGTACGAAAGGTTGTACTTTACATCCTTTCAGAAGTTAATCTATTGGCTTCTGACATTTGTAAAGATACCATAATTATTATTTATTATTATTATTATTATTATTACAATACAGACAGTATGTTACAGAATTTTAAGTGTGTTATTTCAATTTTGCATGTAATTTTAGCCTTACTTCACAGCGTTATCATTATTTACGAATTACATAAATTTTGAATATAAAATATGTTGAATACGTTCATGTTACTTATCTGTTTTTTAATGATAATTTTTTATTTACACGACAACGTTCATTTATTCTTTCAAGATTTTGATGAAAGCTAACTTAATAATTTATGAGAGATTTCTATGTTAGATAGCCTCGTATTTATTTTATTTTTAACATATAGAACTATACTGATAAGGATTAAGGTAAGGTAGAATTAGAGTAAATGAGATTGATGGCCGATCACCTCGTATTTGAGCACGTTGTTTTCATATGTTTACGTGCGGGTGTTTCGCAAGCTTTTATTTTGACGATTCAATTAATTTTTTTGTTTTTTTTTTTGGTTTTGCTGTGGAAAGCTCACATTTAGGTGTTTAGATCCCGATAATTTCGATTATAAACAAACCAGCACCCTCAATTTTATCACTTTCCCCACTTGTGACATGCATTACGAACCATCCTACTTAAAAAATTAATAACACGCCCACCCCTTTTACCACTGAGCTATCGATAATCCCTCTATTATCTGTTACTTCAGATTCTACTGCCATTTTCGCCCGTAAAAGATACCAAAAATTGGACCGATTCGTGGATAGCCTCAAAGATGCGGTATTCTTCCGACCCGGTATCCACATGCTGCCAGAAGGATGGGAACAAGTAGTGGCAAGTGATGGACGATACTTAAAATAAAACAGTAGGTTTCCTTCTTTCACAATGAATGCCCAATCTTTGATAAAAAATGACGAAAACTTATTTGCACATCTAATAAAATAATAATCTCCAAAATTATGTGCAAAAGCTACAATATAAAAACTTTTGACAGGTACCTGATAAGACCGTAATTGAAAGTCACGTCATACTATAGTGAAAGACACACTGAGTGTGGAGTCTTATGGAGCACACCGTTGCCAGTTGTCGTTATGCTGGGATCGATTAAACCTCAAGTCTGGTCTCAGGCAAATTTCGCCGCTCTCACAGATTCGCTAAAAATTTGTTGGAAGTTTGATGACGTTTATACCTTCGCCTTTGTTTAAATGTTTTCAATAATTAATAATAATAAACAATAAATTTCAAAATTACAAAAGAATTATTTCAGGCAAAGTTAATTTAAGAAAAAATAAACAGAGAATTAATTGTACATTTATAAACAAATAAAATATTTACACTTTTTACACTATTTACACCTGCACGTCGTCGACACAGTCATCATCGAGGTCTGAAATCTCATTCTCAGAACTGTCGCTAAAATTTACACTTATTATGAGCTCATCCACGTTGTCTTGGAGGTTATCAGCAGCCCACATTTCTTTTTCCGTTTTTTCTCTTACATGTGCAACGCAATTACTCCAATTTTGTGCAGTGACATGTCCAAATGCTTCATTTATCAATAAACAGACGTGCTCTGTCTTGAAATCGGAGTTCTTTGTTGCAATATAGTGCTTAATGTGATTCACACCATCCCCATCGGGTTAAGCTCACAATAGTATGGTGGTAAACGCAAAACAGTTACGTCGTATTTTGCAACTATTTCTTCAATTTTATACTTGTCGTATTGGTCGTCAAAGAAAATGCTTCTTTCGAGCAGCCAATCTTTAATTTGGGGTTTGTTCCATGAAGTAGTTGGAAAACTAAATTTACGCGAATGATACGAAGCGTTATCCATAACAACAACGTTTTTCCGTCCGTTTTTGGGTAAGGCAGTAATCAGCGACTCTTCAAACCATTGCTCAAAATAGTCGGCGTTCATTTCGTTGTGATAATCGCCATAGTTTTTCTTTGCCAAGAAAACACGTGTGGCGCCAAATAAAAATCCACCTTCATATACTGCATGAAGAATAACGAAACGTGGACCTCTTTGGGTAGGTGCTTTGAGGCCTGTAGTTAAACCTTTATAAAAACATCTCTACGATTTGTTATGGTATTATCACACCATGCATAGTTCACCATTTGACCCACGTTGACCCAAGTCTCATCTAAGTAGATAATGTTGTAATTTTCTTAGTGATAGTTTTTGATGGCTCTTAAATATCTGTGCCTCCAATTAATGATGTTGTTTCGCTGTAACATTATGCTTTTACGACCACGCTTCATATATTCAAAACCAATATCTTTAATCAATCTACCTAGGGTACTTAAAGGGAACGATGGCGAATTCTCATTCCTCGAATAACATTATAAAGCTTTCAAAGTTGGAGGAATGTTTTAAAAAGTCATTGAGCACAATTCTTCTTAATAAGCTCTTAAAACCCTCATCAATGCATATTGGAGAATTTGACTGACTTACTTTTTCTTGCTGCAGGCGATTTTAATTCACCATTGTTTTGCTCTTCCTCTTGCTTGATGGTAAAAATTGTTTTTTCACTGACCCCACTCATTTTGGAAGCACGACTCACCGCTGTAGTCAAACTCAATTTTTCATCATTCACTAAATGACAAATGATATTGAAAATTATAATTTTCGCACTCGCATGGAGCATTTGTCCGCGTTTGAATTTCTTAAATTCCATTTTACCGGTAATAAGTCACAAACAAGACTGAAAATCAGTATTATATTTAGGGTTGTTTGTTTACTTATCAGTTACATTAAAAACTCATTAAGATATCTTCCCGCATAAGCTTGGTTTGAAATGACGTAAATGCATTGTAAGTAACATTCTAATTAATACAATTGTTTAACGATATTTAGATCGTCTTGAAAATTCATAGTTGAGAATTTTGAGTGATTTTTTCAACTAAAATTTTCCGATTTTTTCAAAAATAAGGGCAGTTTACTCTTACGTATCGTTCGCAAAAAATAAAAAAGTTTTTCATTTGTGTCCAACTTTTTGGCGGCACTGTATAATAACTTCAGAGCCGACCCTGTCACAGCCATCGGACAACCGGCAACACAGTGTGCCGGCCTCCCATTACAAATACATTGCCTATACTCCGCCACACTGCATTCTCGGTGTGACTCGCACTATAGAAACGTTTAATAATTATAGAGGGTGGAAATTCATAAAGTTACAAAGGAAAATTAGACACATTATATGAAAAACTGACGCCGTGCCCGCTCGCCAGATATCATACATCTGGTACTAAAAATGAAAAACTATAAATTAATACAGTAAAAATTCCCAACAAAGTGATTAATTCACCTCAAGAAAAACGTGTCTCATTAAATTGTTAATTGAGACGTGAAATGAACTGAAACATTCTCAGAAACTTTTAGTCAGTAAATACAGCGTTTTAGTTAAAATTAATTTAAGGTAATATTATTTCTTTTTAATGCCTTAATTCCTCTCAGATGAATAGTTTATTATTCGAAGCAATTCCATTATTAATGAAACTCTTATTTTTAGCTTACGTTCATTAATTTGACATTCATTTCATTATAATCCGGATGGAACGTCGAATTATGTGGAAACAAACAACTTTTTTTGCATTCAGTTTAAGACAATATTTAATACCCTAAGCGTTATTAATTACGATAATGTCTCTAAAATATAATTAATTAAAATTAATTACTGGCTTTTAAAAAGTTTTCTTTTTTTATTCACATAGATTTGCTTTTCTCTAAAGTTGACTGTAGGCTACAATTAAGCAACCAAAGCCTCTGTAATAAGTTTTGGAAATTTCAAAACACTGCAAGCATTTTTTTTAACTTAATCTATCGTCTTAAACTCCGTTAAATTACAGAGAAACAAAAAACGCCGCATTGAGAAAATGAGAAAGAATTTTAAAAAGGTTCAGTAAATTTGTTATAGATAATACGTACCATTTTAGAAACAGTAATTTTACCTTAACCACCTAATTTCCGTTGTGGTTACAAGAATGGGAATTTAGAATGTCTACATTTCGGATTCTGATGGATTATCTTGTGAATCTTATTTGACATGAATTGTATTTGTAGTGAAATAATTTTGTTTTTGTATTGCAAAACTAGTATAAAGTAATTAAATTTCTGTGATGGTAAACAGCATTAAAAAAAAAAAGGTGGGACCTAAGCTTTAGTTTAACAAGAATTAGTGCAGATGAGTGATGTATTGTCTTAAACACGCTAAAGTTTCCCAAGTGGGGTCAGAACTTCTTTGTTAAATTTTATTAGTACCTTTGGCAAGTGTATTTGTATTCAGAACAGCTAATTCACAGAAAATTTACAACTGAATCATTAGCCGAAAGTTTCAGTCTTTAGGGAAAAATATGGAATTATGTATAGTGTTTCTGTTGTATTTATTCAATTATATTTTATGGCAGAAATGATTCAGCGCACGTAGACTCTAATTTCTTATGCCATTTTTCTTGACATAAAATTTGAAGTTATTAAGGTCAATATAAAGTCGTTAATAAGTATTAATTACTTCTGTCGTTAATATGTATAACGTTTAATTGTGCTTTGCTAGATATTTTGTATACAATGTAATTAAAATCAGCTTCATTCCAATTTTTACAATTGTCTTATTTACATTTACACGAAGGAAACAGTTAATTAACATCCGCTTCATTCCAGTTTTTACAATTGCCTTCTTTACATTTACATGAATGAAATAGTTACTATACGATTAAATTCGATTAAGACATTTTCACTTAAACACATCCAAGTTCTGCTAAGAATTGATACTATTTACCCAGGTATCCCGAATCGATTATTTATTAATAATTTCCCTTAACTGTTAGAGCTCAGAATTAAGAAATAATACATTTTTACAAAAACCGTTGACAAGTTTCCAACGTCTGAGCCCCGCTGTTAACCGCAGGATACAATAAATAAACCAATAAGCGACGCTGACATCTCACCATAAACCATGTCCACCCTCGACGCGTTTGTATAAAACTCTATTCTATTATCCGAATTCCAAATCAAATCGTTGACGGTACTCCCGCCTCTACTTCCAAAGTGAACGTTGTCTGGCGTAGCAGAAAGGTGTACCAAGGTTATTGTTATCCGAGATCCCAATCTTCAAATCATACCATTATAGCAGACATGGTTAACGACGCGCGTCCGTCGGAATTTTTCCTTACTTACACACTTACCTGAAGATGATAATATACAAATCCTTTGAATCACAGAGACTACCACTCCCATTTATAGAACAAGCAGACACCGTGAAGTCGTCCTCATTGTCATAAATTGTTTCAGTACCTTCAATTTGTAGCTGAAATGTTGTTCTTCGCTACTCTCATTGTTCGCCTTTCATATTATGGTCCACTCGACCACAATGCGCTTTCTGATAATCTTCTAATTTACGCATCCAACCTATCTTATTCAGTAATCCTAATTGAACTGAACAATCACAACCCTTATGAAAATATTAACAAATTCCGTTACAACGTGTTTGCGTCAAATCAAACTGTGAATCATAGGTCTTTTACTCAAATTTTTAATTTCTATGTAATCATGTGATCAAAAAAATTTCAAATCGACCAATTGTAAAACTATTTTAAAGTTCAAAGAAATACGAAAACTACCAAAAAGCTTTGTCCATCTTATGAATGCAGTAAAAATCAATAATTTTAAGAATACAAAATTTTAGCAACATATTTTACCAAACAGACTGTGATTACATGAAAGAAAGCTTATTTCGTAATTCTGCAAATTACATCAAAGGCTTATTCCCTAATAATTTAGAATTTGATACTACTGATTAAATGCTATAAATATCTGGTGTAGAACACCATACAACTTTCTACCCTACAAAATTGAAATTAAAAGAAATGAAATAATTTTAATAAAAATAATTCTTTAAGGTTAATTATGTAACCTCTTTTATAAGTTCATTACGAAAATAGGGAACAATAATCTATGTTAAACAGACATTTAACACTTCATGTCCGACAGTGGTTAACCTAGATGTTAACCTAATAACTTAAAAGAAATTAAATAATTTTTTTAGGATAACTGTGCAACCTCTTTTTTATACGTTTATAACGAAAACAGGCAGCATTGTTGAAACAAAAACAACAATTTATGTCAGAATGACGTTTAAAACTGTCATATAGGCATTAATATACATAAATCCATGTTAACTTAAAAAAAAATCCAAAGCCGCCCGCTTCTATAAGATATCAATAATATAGTTTAACCATTTTCATTCATATTTAATTAATTTGAGACCATACGTTATATTAAGAAACTTTTCAAAGAAAAGTTATGCAAGATTAAATTTTCTTTAAAAAATGTATCTACACTTATAAAATTAATCGTTATTCAGATATTGAGAAAAATTTAACACTTAAATCCTACTTTACGTGTTATATAAAAAAATTGTATAGAACATAATTAATCGATATGTTTAAGGTCTATATTTAGGTATTTTTATATCTTTGAAATCTGTTTCGGAAATATTTGATAAGAACCAAAGCCGCCTCTAGGAATCCCCCTCTCCGCCGCTGGATTTCTCCTGAAATTTAGTCAGCTCCAAGCGAAATGAAAAGTACCTTAGATACAAAACTATAAGTACATAGGTGCCTTTATTCTGGAGTTATCGTGGATACTAACGTACATCCACACACACAGACAGACCCACAGACATCCAGTCTTGGCGAAACTTTGCCAAAAGCTGCAAAATGAGCTAATAAGTCGATTTAGCGATAATAAAAAAAAGCCGATTGCATAACCTTCTATACCTTCATATGCATATGTAGGTTGGAAGGTAAAAATTATTACTATAAAAGTAAAAAGTTTAGTCACCTAACTTTAATCGTTTGTGTTTCTAAAACTATTACGCCGATTTTAATCAAACAACTTGCACCATAATCGATATTTATTTCTGTGTATGTAAACGCATTTCCACATTTCATGTAAGTGCTAGAGCGAAATATATTTGAGAAAAAAACACCATTTTTCACCACTCTTCGCGCAAGAGCAATCTTTATAAATTAATAATTAAAACACTAATTAATGGATTGCCTTCATTTTTAGGTGTATGCTTTTGCTTAGAGGTTGATGTTGATTTCATCACTTTCTATTATTTAAAAACCGTGTAATAAAGGAAGAATGCCTTGTAACGAGAGCTTTAGAAAAATCAAAATTTCGCGCTAAATTATACGAGATTAGATATTTATACATGATTTTTCTGGATAGAGAAATGATTATTGTTTATTTGTATATGAATATAATTAATATTAAATGAAGAGCTTGAGTTTATTTCAATAAGTTACCTATATATTCAATTTGAAAATATTTAGATACGCGGCATTTGCAAGTGCATTGATGTGTTAGAAGGGATAAGGCGCTGTTATGATAATGATGTGCAGTTTTAAAAGTAGTCGCGTTAAGAAAGCGATCAAAAAGAGTCGCATAAGATAAAAGATCCGAGTTGATAGTTCTCGGTAGATTAACGCCGCAGCATAAGAGACATTGTATAGTCACGCGGCCCTATAAAGTTTGAAAATTATAAATAAGAATTAATTAACGGTATAATAGTGGAGAAGTAAAAAATTACCTTCCTTATTAAAATAATAAAAAGTGCAAATATTGTCAACTTGGCGATAATAAAAATATTGCGTAATAGTTTACAATAGCGTTTTAAATGTGTGATAGCAAGTGATAAATGTACAATAAGGCAATTGGCCCAATTAATAGATCGATATATAAAGTATAATAACTAAGAAACATTGATACTGAATGTATGGCCTTCCGTAGCTCGCTTGCAGTTTGCTGCGCACGCCGTTTGTAATTAAAACTGAACAACTAAGTAAAAACTGTATAGTGTAATTATATCGAGCAATAATTTACAAAAATCAGTAAACTGTGGAGAAGAAAATTAGAAGCTTATTCAGCTATAGCAAAGGTATAAGAAAATATAAGGACAACAAAGGAGAACGGTTCCGGAGTGCCGGAAAAGTGACATCATTGAAAGAGCAGTATATAACCTAGTGAGGCCACTTCAACGATAAAAGGAACGCAAGCATTACATCATCAGTTTTTCAACAAAAATAAGTAAGATCCCTTTCTGTTTGTGTTAATAAATAAAGCGTTTTTGTGCTTTGACTATCAAAATTAAACGAAAAACGATACGTTTAATTCTGATAAAGATTTGACATGTTAGTTTTAAGAATATTGTTTTACATTATAGGTTTGATTTTATATATGTTTTTAAACAACGAATTGATGCATTTTCGTTCAGATTTGAAACTTAATTAAATGAGTATAACGTTTGATTTACTTTTATTGCTAAAGATTATTAATATTAAAAGTTTATACAAATACTGAATATATAAATGCAGAAATAGGTCAACTCAGTAGGAATCCAGATAAATAAATAAATCGAAATGAGCATAACTTTGGTCAATGATAACAGTGAACATTTCTTTATTTATGCAAACCGAAATTGATTAGCAAGCAAAATAAAACTTAACTACTAAATAATACCTTTATAAATTGAACCCATTCAGTTTTAATATAACGTAATAAAAAACAATCATTTCAGTTTAACAATAACATTAAATTTTCTTCAATAATGTTCAAATTAACAATCATTTCAGTCTAACAATAACAATATTAAATTTTCTGCAATAATGTTGAAATTATAAAAAAGTTTAAAAGAACTCAAATCTTATTCTTTGGAGCGGGTTAAACAAACAAAAGTAATATCCAAGGGTATTACGCCCGTTGCCGTCTTACTTGTTAAGCCCTTTATGCTGTATATTAAAAGCAATAAATACGGAAAGATCGAATTTCTCTTAATCTACATAATTGCTAACCAAGGGATATAATTAAACATTTCGTTGAATAAGGTAACGTGGGAAGAGGGTGCAACGCGCGACCGTGTGTCGCCTCTACTAAGAAATTGAAATTTATATATGGTGGCAAAATGCTTTAATGTATTAATTCACGCATTTTTAAGTAGGAACGTAATATTAAAGGTGCAATAAAAGGCGAAAGCTCTAGATCTCGAAAACTATTTCTTTGTCAAATTACATAATAAATACATTTATATACAATCATAACTATCTTCTTTGTTAGTGGAGTTGATCGTATTTCACAGTTTATGCTTGAGTCGATTTGATTTTCAACATTGATTTTCATTACACATTGAGCCACGAGTCAATCCAATATATATTAGATTACTCAGTGGCTCAGCGTAAAGGTGTCAGACTAGTAAGTGAAAGGTACCAAGTCGAACTGAAGTAGTCATGCTTGAGAAAATTAGATATAACAATGAATGACTAGAACAGTCCTTCTCAGGACTAAGCCTGATGACAAGCAGAGTCTAACGTCGCGCTAGCATAAACTTAAATAGCCGATCAACTCCACTAATAGGAAACCACAGTTACAAAACACTTATAATACAGTATCTTCTTTGTCATCCTCCTCATTCTTCTGAAAATCGTCATCATCATTATTTATAACTAACGGTTCCATGGCGACATCTACTAAATTTTTCTTTTCTCTGCACATACCTTCGACTTTCTTGTCATGATCGATACAATTACTCCAAACGATATTTGGCACAGTTTGTAACGATAACTTACAAAGTTCCAAAACGTCCTTTATTTTGAACGTTGTAATAGGGTTTTTCAGTGGTGGCAAGTGAAGTCTGCCGTCAATGAGCACCAATACAAAAATTACGACTAGTTTAGAAAATTTTATTTACGGTTAGTTATAATTTACGGTATTTATTTTATGGTTTGATGTGACCACTCCTGGACGATTTGCGGACAGCGGTTGTTCGCTCCAGGGATTGGAAACGGATTTGGGCGCCACCCAAAGATCAGGTACTGTGCAGGCAGTCTTAGCGTGTGCGGTTTCCAAACGGCTGCTCCAGGTGCTACAGCGGGGGAAAAATTGAGGGTCTTATCCTGTGGTAGATTTTCCTAAAACAGCGTTAATTCGGACGGACGGCGAATATGGAAGTTGACAAGGTCACAGGTCCCCTTGACAAACAAGATCCTTCCCCAATGATTTACGATGTTTGAATGACTGTTAATAAACACGAGTTTTATTAATTTATTTTGATAGTAGCAAAGCAACTGTCACTACTAGAATTAAAACAAATTAAATACGTACTTATAGAACGAGTATCTATTAATTTAAATAATATTAATCTATTTAAACCATCCTTTACCTTATACTCATTAACAAAGGCAGCTTCGATCTATGTGCTTAAAGCAGTGAGAACGAAAAGATAAAAATTCCGCCGTGTCACTTGCCTATATAGAACACGAAATATTAACGGTGGGGCAGTTGAAAATTTCCAGGTTTCCTATGATGAGGCAGCAGCGTCACAAGTTGTTTTAATTAATATTTAATCAATTAATAATCCAATACTTATTTTGTCGTTCCAAAATTTTTGGTCATTAAATAACGGATCGATTGATATACAATTTTTCCCATTTTCTAAAAAAATACTTATTCTACAGAATGTTTTAATTAATAATTACGTACACTTTTGTCCTGTTATAACTCAAAATTTACAGAAGTCAGTTGCTTCCTGCACATATGTTAGCGGTTGGAATGTATTATTAAAATAGTTTCTTTTACACAATGGGAATGAGATTACAATTTTCATTGTAGTTGTTTACCTAGTTCATACGATAGAAATTATTGTAGGTTTAACTTTAATTATTTATGCCGAAAATGCAATTCTCGAAGAAATAAATCCATTAATTTACTAGAACGGTGTTAATTATTAATTATTTTATTAATTTGAGACTAATTATATTTATAGGGTTTCAAATTCTGTTTTTGAATAATTTGGTGTATTTATCTTTAACTAGTATTAGGATAACAGGTTTTGAGTGTAATTTTTCCATTCACAAGATACATTTTAGTACAAACGAAATTATTATTTATCAAGTTTTAACTTCGGTGTATCAAAAAGAGAAAATTTGCATTTATATTAACTGTGTAATTATTTGTAGTACTTAATTTCATTCTGATCGATATTTAACGGCGAGTACTTTAATGGACGGACTTAATTACGGTTTCTGTTAGCGGAGTAAAAAGGGAAAAAACCAATCTTCACAACATTGTGCTTTCCTTTTCAAATCTATTTTTGGCATATGTCCATATCAATTCAACTGGATTAAATTCAAAGTGGGCTAGTGGAAGCTATAACATTTTAACACTGTCTCCGCGTAATTGTGACCACTTTTTCAAGCAAATATTGTTTTTATAATTGTATATATGGGATAATCCCAAAAGTGAAGCTCTCGTGATTTCGTTGAATAAATTGAATCGTTCTGATAACTGAACTTTTCGTTTGTTCAACCATTCATTTATATTTTGTTTTCTCCAGGGGGTTGTTGGATTTCTAAAATCTGGATTGTGCGGTAGGGTGCTTGATCTAGCACAATCACCGACTTATTGGGGATCACTTCCTGCACATATCGTAACCATTCTTCATAATGGAGTTTATTTATTTCGTCATGGTAATCAGCCGAAACCTTTTTTCTGTCGAATCATTTGGTATAACCTGGTCAAAAGCTGTTTTCGTTGCCAATAACCAATATAATCTGTTTAGATTTTCGGAGAAATCCGGCGGCTGATACGGGGATATATTAGGGCCAGTTTTTGGTTTTATAAAATATTTCTAAAACCCCTCCATATTTCTAAGATATAAAAATACGTAGATATAAACATTTCGATTAATTATGTTCTATGCATTTTTTTAAAGTGACGCGTAATTTAGCAGTAAAAAAATTCCTAAGGTAGGATTTAAGTGTTAGTTCAAATTTTTTCATTACCTAAATAACGATTAATTTTATAAGAAAAAGTGTAGACGTCTTTTTTAAAGAAAATTTGATTTTACATAAATTTTCCTTATAAAGTTTTTTAATGTAAAGCGAAATAAATGTAAAAATTAAATAAATTTGATTGAAATTACTAACGCTGAATTACCCATATTTTTATAGAAGCGGGCGCTTAAATTTTTTTTATTGGTGCTCCATTTTACCTATTTAAAGCACGCCTTAGCGTGATTAAATTGAACTTTCAAAAACTCACGTTTTTTAAAGTTACCATGGCAACATGAACAACTCAAGAAACGTGAAGTCTAAATAACAATTTCTTGATTATTGATCTGACATGAGTACCTTGTAACGTTAAATAAAATATTACTAAAGCATTCAAAACCGTTATTGAAACATTATTTAACACCTTTAGGCAATATTTAATTATTATTTGACATTTGTTAAATAATATAACGTCATAATATTGCATTGCTAAGGTGGTCACTTTGTAATAATAAGCGAATTTATCCTACGAAATTTGTGTAAAAATGAAAACATACTCTGTACACAAAAGAATTGATATGATTTTAACGATTGGAGGATGGAGCAGAAAAAGCTTATACCTAAAAATATCCCACTCACAATCATCCAAACAAAAGAGTATTGCAACGATTGTTGGAAGTGTTCTTTAGAACGGGAAGTGTAGCATACCAGAAAATTAACAGACAAAAGCCTGTCACTGGAAATGGGAACAATGAGTTTGAGGTAACTGTCGTCCTTGTTGAGAATCCCCACACAAGTCAGGGTAAAATAAGTCGAGAAGTAGCTTTCAGCAAACGAAGCGTTGGTAGAATAATTAAAAGACACAAATTTCATCCATACTGTATTCAGTTACATCAGGATCTGCTTGATAAAGATTTCATTCGACGAGTTGATTTTTGCCTATGGGCTCTCGACAAAGTCGGTGAAAATGATAACTTTTGACTCTGTACTATTTTCAGACGAATCTATGTTCCATAATGACGGATTGGTCAACAGACACAATTTTCATTACTACAGTGATGAAAATCCCCATGTACTTCGCACCCTTGATCATCAGCACCGGTCTGTTAACGTGTGGGGCGGAATTTTGGAATCGCACATTATAGAGTCTCGCTTTTTTAATGGAAATTTAAACAGTCAAAAGTGTAGAAAATTTTTGCAATATAATTTACCTGATCTTTTAGAAGATATTCCAATAGATATCAAACACAGATGTGGTTTCCTTTGGATGGTGTTCCGGCACATTTTGAAGTCCGAGAATATTTCAATAAAACTTTCAGTAATAAACGGATAGGACGTGTAGGACCACAAAAATTGGCCGGCAAGATCTCCAGATATGACTACTTTTTGTATGGGGCTACATAAAAGGTATTGTTTATAACGTACCTCCGACTACACCTGATAATATGAAGGCAAGAATATGCAATGTCTTTGAAGCAATAACACCTCAAATGTTATTAAATGTAAAGAGATTTTTCCAAAACAGTAAACGCCTTTGTATTGATCAAAATGCACGCCACTTCGGACATTTATTAAAGTAGAAGCATGTGTTTGCAGTTATAATTATTTCTTAATTCTATACGTGATTAAATTATTTCCATGATTTCTTAATATCCCGTGTTTTGTTTGATTTGCCCTATAAAATAAAAAAGATGTCATCTTGTATTTCAAGGCCACCTTAATATTGAAAAATTAAATGTAATATTTAAAATAAAAAGAAATCAAAAACTGCTATAATGTAATGGGTGTTCCATTAAAAAATATATCTAAGAAAAAAGAATTAAAAAATTCCAATAGGCTCCTATAGAAACTCCGTGGCGTATACGGTGCGCCACCGTGTATATATATACAATGTGTCCCAAATTCGCTTTTCTTCTACTTCATATTATCTCTCTCTCTCTCTCTCTCTCTATATATATATATATATATATATATATATATATATATATATACAGGGTGGTGCATTAGTGTGACAAAGTCCCATATCTCCTTTATTTAAAGAGATACAAAAAAAATTAAATACAAAAGTTGTAAGATATGTTCTGGTGCATATTCCAAAAATATACAGAGTAGATCATAAAAACTTAGAAGTAATTTTAATTTTTTTTTTAATAGAAAACCCTAATCTTTTCTAAACGAAGCCTTTATCAATTAGTTATGGTTGGTTTCCTTGGAAATGGGGACCTACTCCAATGGGCTGTATTGATACTTTTGTAATACATTCATACAGGGTGATCAAAAATAGACAATAAAAAGTAGATTCAAAATAACCTTTAAAGTCATTTTTTTTAATGGAAACCCCCTATTTTTTCAATTCTATCTTATTTAGCATTAAAAATAAAGGTGACTTTGTATAAGAGTGTATGTTCCAAAAAATTGTAGTTTTTGAAATAATGACAATTTAACATTTTTTTTATTGTAAAAAGGCTATACCGCTTTCAAGTTTTGTTGTTAGTTGGCCGTGACGGCGACGCGTGGCATATAAAAATAATAGAAATCATCAGAAACGTCATTATTTATTGTCAGTTGATAATTTGTGTGATGCATTAGTGTATTTTATTGATTTAAAACTTGAATTAAAATTGTAAATAATGAATTTTTCGCAAGCCGAGATGATTGATATGATTTTTGTTTTGGGAGCTAGTGATAAGAATACGCTCTTAGCAAGAAGACTGTATCAACAACGGTTTCCAGAGAGACGACAACCTGAAAGAAGGGTATTTGAAAAGCTTTTGGAGCGTTTTGAAAGAACTGGCAATGAGTTATATGAAAAAAATACTAGGGAAAAACGTACACAGACTGACGAAAATCAATTAAATGTACTATTAACAGTTACCGAAAATCCAAATATTGGACAACGACCTATTTCTCAGCAGGTTGGTGTTGAACGACTTACGGTACAGCGGATATTGAAGTCTCAAAAAATGCACCCCTATCACATTCAACTACTTCAAGAGTTGGTTCCTGAAGATTATCAAAGACGACTGGAATTTTGTCAATGGGCTCAAAGCAAAATAAACCAACAAAGAAATTTCTTTCATTTGATTTTATTTACAGATGAGGCCACATTTCACAGAAAGGGAAGTGTAAACAGACACAATTTTCATTACTATTCTATCGAAAATCCACATTTTGTAAGATGTACTTCTCAAACTAGATGGTCTTTAAATTTTTGGGGAGGTGTTGTCGGTAATCATGTAGTTGGACCATATTTTTTTGATCAACGAGTAACAGGGGAAGTATACTTATACTTTCTGAAAACCATCTACCTAATTTTTTGCGTCAAGTACCACAGGATACGCAACAAGAAATGTGGTTTCTTCATGATGGGGCCCCAGTAGAGCCTGTTGCTTGGCCTGCTATATCTCCAGATCTTACTAAAATAGACTTTAGCTTATGGGGGTACGTCAAAGAGCAGGTTTATAAAATACCGCCTACAACAAAGGAAGACATGAATAGAAACTGTTTTCAAAACATTAGTGTTGAAATGTGCAGAAATTTAAGCAGCGAATTTGAGAGACGTATTGCATTGTGTATTCAAGAAAGAGGTGGACATTTCGAACAACTTATTAGGTAGTACGTATTTGACGTGTTTCTAGTACTTTTATCTGTATAATTAGTTACAGGTTTAGTTACATTAGAGGTGTTAAGTTTATGATTGGGATTAGGACATAATTTGTTGAAGCAGAAAAATATTGTCTTTACTTTATTATTATTATTATTATTATTATTTATTTTTGGTGTTAATAACATTAGTTTTACACAGGTCAACATAAATACATAACAAGTTACAAGGATATCATGTATCACATATAATTTAAATCACAGTTGACATTTACATTAAGAAATTCGTCAATGCTATAAAATGTCTTTTGGATAAGATAGGTTTTTATAATTTTTAAAAATTTATTCCTAGGGAAGTGTCTGATCGAAGCTGGTAGTTTGTTATAAAACTTAATTCAATAATAATTCCAGCCATTACGACTACTACTTAATCTGATTTTATCAATCCTTATTAATTCAGAATCCCGAATATTATGTTCATGAAAATTGCAATGCTTTTGATATTGGGAATATTGTCATATATATAAAGAAGGAAAAGTAAGTACTTGCAATTCTGCAAATTATGGCTTAACGCATTCTCTGAACCTCATATGAAGCATTATTCTGATAGTTTTTCTTTGGAGTGCAAAAATTCTACGACAACTGTGAGCATGTCCCCAGTTTTTTAAACCGTAACAAATTATAGATCCTATTAAGGCATGATAAGCTACTTTCAACGTGGCTAAATTCAGTAGGCTACTTAATCTTCTTATAACAAACAGGTTTTTTGTGATTTTGTTGGCTACGTAATCAATATGGTGACACCCAGTAAGTTTTGGGTCTAAGAACACACCTAAAAATTTTATTTTTTTCAATATTATTAATATTTGTTATCTCACGGTGAGTAAACATCATTTCAAACGTTTTATTTTCATTTAACACCAATTTGTTATTTGTAAACCACTCTGATCCCGTTGAACGTATATTCATCATTTGACGTTGTACCTCATTTAAATCTATATTTTTTGTGAGCAGAGTAGTGTCATCAGCAAACATAACAAAATCAGAACAATCTATACCAATTTTAAAATCATTAATATATAATAGAAATAAAATTGGACCCAACACAGAACCTTGCGGAACACCCGAGACTGTAACCAAATAATCAGAAGGTAACTGATTTACTACTACATACTGTTGCCTTTTAATCAAATAAGATTTAATGAGATTACAACTGGAGCTATGGAATCCATAGTTATCTAATTTCTGAATAAGTCGATCATGATTTACGAAGTCAAAAGCTTTTTGAAGATTACAAAAAGTTGCAGCTACATATTCATTGTTTTGATGTCCGTTTACAATATAATTAATTAAATAAGATACAGCCATGCTAGTAGATTTATCAGAACTAAAACCAAACTGGTTATTTAAAAATAATTTATTCACTTCCATGTATTCAACAATTTGGATCTTAAGAAGCTTTTCAAATACCTTAGAAAGCAATGGAACAAGAGTTATTGGTCTGAAGTTTTCCATACTTACTGAACCACCTTTATGTATGGGCATAATTTTTGATATTTTCAGAATATCAGGAAACACACCATGTTCTATAGACAAATTAAATAATTTTGTAATAGGTATAATTATTATATTCTTAACCAGTTTAATTAAATTTGCTGTCATATCAAAATGGTCAGCACAATTACTACTTTTCAGGTTTTCAATAACTTCTCGCACATTGTTATAAGATACCAATTTAAACTTGAATTTATGATACACATGATTGCTAAATAAAACTGATTCAGAGCAGTCGTTGTCTCCATTTTGATTTAACAATTTCACAGGCGCGTCAACGAAAAATTTGTTCAGATTGTTGGGATCTATCAATATATTTGAATTTTATGGCTTGGGTCTATGCTGATTTACTCTCCAAAACGATTTCGGAGTATTGCCATTATTTGCCAGAAAGGTACTATAATGATTACTTTTAGCTTCCTTTAATTTTTGTCTATACAGTCTTCTTTTACCTTTTAGAATTATATGTGCATTGTCACATGATGTTGAATTATAGTACTCAGACCAAAAACGCATATCTTTTCTCATTTTACGTAACTCTATACTAAACCAATTTCTTTTAGGTATTACATTGTGATTAATAATTTTGCTTAGAATAGGAAACGAATCACTAAATTTAGTGTGAAAATAATTTAAGAACATATTAAATTTCTCGTTAATACTCAAACTAGGATCGCTAATAAAACTCCAATCTACTTTATCTAACGCCGAATAAAAGTGATACTTATTTGAGTTATTGAAATTTCGAAACATTTTTATAGAAGTTTTTACCTCCTCAATTAAATGTTCTACACTAAAGCTAATAGACACTGCTTTATGATCGGATAAACCGGAGTCATTTAATAAAGTGATTATTCATATGGGGTTCAATAAATTGTAATATTTCGATCTGAAGTGCTCGATTTTTTTTGTTTCGCCGCGCCCCGCCGTCACGGCCAATTAACAACAAAACTTGAAAGCCGTATAGCCTTTTTACAATAAAAAAATGTTAAATTGTCATTATTTCAAAAAATACAATTTTTTGGAATATACACTCTTATACAAAGTCACCTTTATTTTTAATGCTAAATAAGATAGAATTAAAAAAAATAGGGGGTTTCCATTTAAAAAAATGACTTTATAGGTTTTTTTGAACCTACTTTTTATTGTCCATTTTTGATCACCCTGTATGAATGTATTACAAAAATATCAATACAGCCCATTGGAGTAGGTCCCAATTTCCAAGGAAACCAACCATAACTAATTGATAAAGGCTTCGTTTAGAAAAGATGTCCACCTATGTTTTGGCCTGCAAACCTCATTTTTGACAAAAAGTTTTAAATTTGTCAAAAACGGTTAGACTTAGATATAGGACATTATACATAAAATGTGTCTAAAATTGTATGTAGAATCTAAATATGTAATAATATATAGGGTTTTCTATTTAAAAAAAAATTTAAAATTACTTCTAAGCTTTTATGATCTACTCTGTATAACTAAAAATATTTTTGGAATATACAACTTTTGTATTTAATTTTTTTTTGTGTCTCTTTAAATAAAGGAGATATGGGACTTTGTCACACTAATGCACCACCCTGTATATATATATATATATATATATATATATATATATATATATATATATATATATATAAGAGAGAGAGAGAGAGAGGGAGAGAGATAATATGAAGTATAAGAAAACTCTAAAGCGCTTTTAAATACGATTAATAATAATCTACAGTCCTATTTTTTCATGTAACGTATACTGGGTGTGGCGCGAAGAGTTTGGATTACAAGTTATGTTAAAAATTTGAAATTACGAAGCTGTAGGTTTTGGATGACGCCGAGTTCAAATATAATATTGTCCAGAATGTGGCACTTCCGGTTATACCGGAAGTAGATGTCAACTTTGTTATTTTAAAAGGAACCTAATATTTTTTATTTTATTTTCGAATTTTACATGAAATTCTAGATAAAATTTGTGCATAATGTCCTATACCAAAAATGAAGTATTCTCCAGATATTTCGATTTTTTCTGAAATTTTGAAAAAATTCTAGCCCACGTTGAATAACGATATCTCCATTAATAACGAACCTAGTGACGTGATATTGTAACCAATAAACCACAAGCGCTTTCCCGTTAACTCCATATATCCATCTCATTGATATTTCATACAGGGTGTTTTAAACTTCGCCGCCAACATGCACAATTTAAATCATTTATAAGTTGCTTACTTTAAATAGAACACTCTGTATTTTATTACATTTTCCGCTGTATTTTTTTAAGCCAATTCGTTTGATATCAGTATTCTCTATACCTAAATCCAACCACTTTTGACATATTTCATTATCTTAATTAAAACATAAATAGGCCATGGTTTCCATTATTTAAGGTGATATTTTGTTATTTTTGATAAGTTATTAATTCTGAAAAGTAACCAATAGCCTGAAAGGATTATTAATTGTGGATATCATTAAAAACGTTGACTAGGTATTTTGTATTCATTTAATTAGAAAACTTACAAACAAAAATAACTAACTGTAATATTAAACAAATAAAGTTTTATAATAAGTGTTCAAAATTAGGACCATCTACTTCTAAACATTTATGAATCCTTTTCATTAAGTGATGTCTTGTAATTCTGGAAATATGGTCGGGTGTTAGAGAATTAAAAACAAGTAAGACTCTCTGCA
Source organism: Vesta saturnalis (assembly GCA_036346205.1). NCBI lineage: Eukaryota > Metazoa > Arthropoda > Insecta > Coleoptera > Lampyridae > Vesta > Vesta saturnalis. Next base: position 5,510,366 of record JARFJB010002209.1, on the reverse strand, counting down.
TCATATTTCTTTCGTCGTAACAGATTTGGAAAATACCTGATTTTTAATGTAATCCCAAATACCAAAATCTAGAGGAGCCAAATTTTGGCGGCTAAGTTTAAAACACCCTGTATGAAATATCAATGAGATGGGTATATGAAGTTAACGGGCAAGCGCTTGTTGTTTATTAGTTACAATTTCACGTCACTAGCTTCGTTATTAATGGAGATATCTTTATTCAATATTGACTAGGATTTTTTCAAAATTAAAAAAAAAATCGAGATATTTCGAAAATGCGAAAATTTTTGGTATAGGACATTGTGCACAAATTTTATCTAGAATTTCATGTAGAATTCGAAAATAAAATGGAAAATATTAGGTTCCATTTAAAATAACAAAGTTGACGTGTACTTCCTGTATAACCGGAAGTGCCACATTCAGGACCATATTATATTTGAACTCAGTGTCATCCAAAACCTACAGCTTCGGACTTTCAGAATGTTAACATAACTGTATCCGCCATTACTTTTAATCAAAGCTCTTCGCGCCACACCCTGTATTTCTTATGGCTACAGTTATAAGTAGTCAATAATAATTAATTAACGTTTTTATACCCTTTAATTGTTTGTGTTTATTGCATTTGTGTGAGCAACTGACAACATCATTTCATTATTAACATTGTGTGAATAAATAAATTTTGTTTTGTTTTTGATTATCACTTCCTATTGTGTCTTTGTATCAATATTTGTGTTAAATGTTTCCTCTTACAACTTTCCATTCCTTCCCCACTTTTTAATCTTTTGCAGCTTTTCTTCAATAGTTCCAGTAGAAGCACCAGGAATTAATAGATTCTCGTTATAGATTCTCCCTCATGCAGTCAAATTCTCTTTACTTACGATTCTTTGGGCTAGTGGGAATATCTTACGTAATTTATGTCGGGATGTAAATTGCAATAAACATGCTACACCTGTTAATCATCACATTTGGAACGTTATATGTTTAGAATAAAAATTAATGAAAAAGCCAGGTAATAGTAAGGCAGTAATAATTAGCAGCTAATGGTCTCGCAATAATAATGGCGTGCGTGTGGTTAGTCAGATTTCAGAAGTTACTTTAAATGACGATTTTCGCTTATGCATGCTGATATTGATTTTAGAGATGTAAGGTAAGCCTACATTTTAAGTTCCGGGTTTATATCATTATCGTATTTCGACGCCTAAAATTGCCAAAATATTTTCCCCTTTTAAGGTCTGTGAGTAATTTTACCCGCAAACTTAATCGAATTGATTCCCTAAAACAAAATTATCAATTTCATACTACAATAAAGTTACATTTTTCTTTTACTTTTGTTGGCGTTCACGGTTTAATTTTTCATATTATAGAAATAAAAAAATAGTGTAGGTCAAAGCTTAAAATCATTTTTACGCCACATTGATTAATTACTGGGAGTAAATTAATTTTAAAATAAGTTTGATATTCTACTTCTGTACTCTAAAAGTAATTTTAGTTGAATGTAACTTTACAGCTATATGTCGATATCCAATCGCTGTAATCAATTACGTGTCATATGGAACTGTGGTAGTCATCAAAATTCTGACAGGCGTAAATGGAGTTAATGTAAACAGTAATTTGAAATAGTTCAGTTAAAATTAGTTCGGATATATTGAACGTTGTCACTAATCAATCTTAAATATATTCAGCAGAATAATAATAATAATAATAACCACTACAACATTCTAATACAACTTACTTCGATTGGAAAGCCTGGAGAATATGGTAATAAATTCTTCCACAACTAAGTCTGTATTTGCTTAAAACTCAAGTTTTGAATATATAATCTCCTGGCATTAAAGGTACTTGAACATGTGTTATTAAAAACGCTTTGAACGATTCTTTCTTGTTCTTCAAGACTGGTTTTAATTTCTATTTCATTTTTGAAATAAATTATTTTGAATTTAAATCAATATCCATTAATAAATTGAATTCTGTAATAGTTTAATTTTCAACTAGAAACGAAATTTCTATCTGAGACGTTAATTAAGATTGTAATAATTATATAAACTGATACAGTTGTTTTAAACCGAGTGGCAAAGTCGCGAGTTTTATCAAGTATAAAAGAGGAAATAACTTTATTCGAGTGTTCCATTTCATTCTTATACCTCGCATTTTTTTGGCTGCTTTTAAATAAAGATTGGAATTTTTAGAATCTAGAGAATTTCATTATAGTTGGTTAGTATGACAGATCATAATTGCTACGGGATTAAAACATTTAAACCAAAAATAATAATGCAGTGAGGACTGAAAAAAGTGTGTTACTGAACATGTTCAGTAAACATATCCAGAAATACGAGCACATCAATATATAAATAATTAAATAATTATTTAAAAATACCAAGATATAATATAATATATATATATATATATATATATATATATATATATATATATATATATATAGGGTGAGACATCTAAGTTCCGTCGGTTTGTATACGAAAAATGGTAAAATATTTTTGAAATATTTTTTTTTATTATCGTGTAGTTTCATTAAGAGCACGTTTTAAAATTATTTTCGAATATGCAGGGTGGTCCATAAAAATTTTACGCATCAAAGTTATGAAAATTTAAATGGAACACCCTATATATGATGGCATATTTCGATTCTGTGGAATAAATAAAGGACACTTACTGTTATAGTCCCTATACCTAACTCCACCTGTTGCCGAGATATTTCATTATTTGTGAGAATGTAGATCGAAATTCAAAAGAACTTTCTGCTTTACGTACTCGAGATTTTTTTCTCAAATGTTTTTCATTGCTTACTGAAAGCATCCAAGTTTAAAATCCAAGTTATTATCACAAATTTATACTGGGTGTATAAAAACTCAGTTACTATTTTGACCAATATTAAAGTCAATTAACTTTCTTATTTTAAATGGAACACCCCGTATTTATCACCATATTATTATTCTAATTTTAATTCCCTACAAAACTGTATTAGGGTTCCCTATGCTTATCTCTTACAGATTTTTTGTAATTTAGGATTTTCTAATTTAATCATTAATTTTATGTCATTTTTTACTCGATTTTTTATGAGCAGGTTTTGATGAAAAGCTTTTATTGCTTGAGATAATCCAACCGTTTGACTAGGCTTTCCTTAACAATGACTGAAAGACGTTAATAACTGGGTAAATAAAAACATTGTTTTATTGAACAAACACAGCTTAACAATGACTGGAAGACGTTAATAACTGGGTAAATAACAAAAACTTTGTTTTATTGAACAAACACAGTCTTGATAAGTGAGCAACTTCAACGTTTCAACAAATGTTCAAAATGATTTCCGTTCCTTTCAATACATAAACGAACTCTCTCTAGGAAAGACTCCTTCACTTTTCTCAACATGCTTGGAGTTATGGAATTAAAAGCTGTTTTGATTCGCTCCTTCATGTTGTCGGGTGTGGTTGGTGGTGTATGGTAGACAATATTTTTTATGTATCCCCACAAGAAAAAATCAGGACTAGTTAAATCAGGGGATCTCGCCGTCCAATTTCGTGGGCCGCCGCGTCCTATCCACCTGTTTCCTGTCCAATTCGTCCCTAACATTAGCATGAAAATGCGCCAGCGCTCCGTCTGATTGTAGCCACATTTCCTGCCGAACATCAAGCGGTATGTGTTCCAAAGGAACAGGCAAATTTCCTCTTAAAAATTCGAGAAACATATCACCGTTCAAATTGCCATTAAAGAAAAAACGGACCTACTACATGTGTTCCCATTATACCACCCCATACAATTACGGACCATCTGTGTTGCCTATCGAGAGTTCTAAAAAAATAAGGATTCTCGTCACTATAATAATGAAAGTTATGTCTATTTACTAAACCGTTATTGTGGAACGTTGATTCGTCCGAAAAAAGCACAAAATCAAAAAAATTTTCATTATCACCAAATTTTTCTAAAACCCATAAACAAAATGCAAGCCTTCGATCGTAATCCACTTCTAAAAGTTCTTAGTGTAATTGAATGTGACATGGATAAAAATTATTCTTCTTTATAATCCTTCCAACGCTCCGCTGACTTATCTCAAATTCTTCACTTATTCTCCGCTGACCGGTATGTGGATTTTCTACCAGATATTCCATAACGGCAAAATTATTCTCTTCGTTACCCGTAACCGACCTTTGCTTTTGTCGTGTCTTGTATGATACACTTCCAGTGCTTCGAAACACTTGCAATAATTTTTCTAATGAACGCCTGTCGGGATGACGCCTACCAGGATACATTTGTGCGTAAACCCTAGATGCTAGCAAGCAATTATCATTGCATTTCCCAATTACTAAGATCATGTCGCCGTAACCGGCCTTTGCTTTGATCGTGTCTTGTATGGTACACTTCCAGTGCTTCGAAAATCTTGCAATAATTTTTCTAATGAACGCCTGTCGGGATGACGCCTATCAGGATACATTTGTGCGTAAATCCTAGATGCTAGCAAGCAATTATCATTGTATTTCCCAATTACTAAGATCATGTCGCACTTTTCAATTCGAGAATAGCAAGCCATTTTAAATAGTAGGTACCCACCTAATAAAACTTATTCTGAAGATTGATTACCTAAAATGATTTAACTTTAACACGAACTATGACTTTTCAATAAATTCGTTTATTTTATGTGACAGTAAGACCGTCAAAGCCTGCTTTTCAAGAACAAATTGTATGAAATTATTATTGGAACCCTAATACAGTTTTGTAGGGAATTAAAATCAGAATAAAAATATGGTGATAAATATGGAGTATCCCATATAAAATAAGGAAGTTAATTGGCTTTAATGTTGGTCAAAATAGTAAAACATGTGAAAAAATTCTCAAGTACATAAAACAGAAATTTCTTTTGAATTTCGATCTACATTCTCACAAATAATGAAATATCTCGGCAACAGGTGGAGTTAGGTATAACAGTAAGTGACCTTTATTTAGTCCACAGAATCGAAATATGCCATCATATATAGGGTGTTCCATTTAAATTTTAATGACTGATGCGTAAAATTTTTATGGACCACCCTGCATATTCGAAAATAATTTTAAAACGTGCTCCTAATGAACCTACACGACGATAATTAAAAAAAAAGATTTCAAAAATATTTTACCATTTTTCGTATACAACCGAAGGAGCTTAGATGCCTCACCTGTATATATATATATATATATATATATATATATATATATATATATATATATATATATATATATATATATATATATATATATATATCGTGTATAGGGGTTAAAGTTTTTAATCACTGCTTTTGAGTTACAACCCTAACTTACCTTTTTTAAATAGCAACCATAAGCGAAAGTTAGCTTATTAAATTTTTATTATTATTTTATTTTATTTGTATTTTATTATTATTGTTTTATTTTTATATGTTTTTCTGATTTCAACGATATAAATATCTAATTTTACTAATAATCCGTAAAACTTCAAAAATAAAAAAAAATCGTTTAATTAAATGCAATGCTATGGCTATGATAAAACCACTGAAAATCGTCCAGTAAAAACAATAGTCTACGCATTGTCAATTATCATTAAGTTTAATTATTGCATTTATCAATCCTAATAAGATCGTTTTGCTTTGATAATTACTGTAGAAGTACGTTTCTAAAATGTATTCCACTGAAGAAAGAAAAGACATGTTGTTTTGCTACTATTCGTGCGGACGTGATTCAGACAGAGCTTCCGAGTTATACTTTCAAACTTATATGGAACGACGTCAACCGAATAAGCGTATTTTTGGTAAAATGGAAGAAACCTTGAAAATGTATGAATCCTTTACCAAACCAATGCATATGCCAAGAAATGTTAACGTTGAAACTGAAACCAATGTTTTGGCATATTCAGATTTCAAACCAACTGCGTCTATTAGGGAAATAGGTATGGAGTGTGGTGTTTCTAAAGAAGAATTAAGATCAATTTGAAAAAAATATGGACGAAAGTCATATGCCACCACGTAGGAAATACTTTATATCCAACTGATTTACAGAGAAGACTAGACTATGCTAATTGGTTTATTCAGAATGTTGAGATAGATCAAAATTTTTCGTATAAAATCCTTTTCGCCGATGACTAACAATGGAATTTTTAATAGAAAAACCACGTGTTTTGGTTTGCAGAAAATCCACATTTCACAGTAGAAAGGCAGGACCAACAAGTGTTTTCTGTAAATGTTTTGTGTGGAATTCTTGGTACAAAAATCTTGGGACCTTATTTTTTCAACGAAAATTTGAGAATTTGAAGCCTACGAATGATTTTTAATTACCAATTTGGAGGAAATGCTGGATAATGTACCTTTGAGTACAATTCGCAATCTGAAATATTGTCAGCAAGATCGAGCTACAGCACATAACTCGATTAGAGTTATGAAATACTTGAATGAAAGATTTCCAAATACAATTGCAACACGTGGTACAATTTCTTAGTTGGATTTCTTTTTGTGGGTAACAATAAAAGACAAGGTGTACAAAGAAAAACCAACTGATATGAATAATTTATAAGAGAATATTTCTATTGCTATTAATCCTGTAAGAAGAGCCACGTTACCAAAAGTTCAAAACAACATTATTAAACTATTATAAGTTTTTGTTATGAACGAATAAGTTCAAAGGTAAATATGTAATTAAAAATTATTATTAATTTTATTAAATACATAAATAAAAAGTTTACCTCGAGTAGGATTTGAACCTACGACCTGTACCTTGCTAGAGTACCGCGCTAACCAACTGCGCCATCAAAGTTTAAGCCCCAATCGATGTAAATTTGGTCTTTATGTATGTAGAACTGATGTAAATTCTAAATATAATGAGATTACAATCAAATTACTTATTTTAATGGAATGTGAGCCTGCAATATCGCAAGGATTCACACAAACCAAAGCAACTTGACTAATATTAAATTATTATAAGTTTTTGTTATGAACGAATAAGTTCAAAGGTAAATATGTAATTAAAAATTATTATTAATTTTATTAAATACATAAATAAAAAGTTTACCTCGAGTAGGATTTGAACCTACGACCTGTACTTTGCTGGAGTACCGCGCTAACCAACTGCGCCATCAAGGTTCAAGCCCCAATCGATGTAAACTTTGTCTTTATGTATGTAGAACTGATGTAAATTCTAAATATAATGAGATTACAATCAAATTACTTATTTCAATGGAATGTGAGCCTGCAATATCGCAAGGATTCACACAAACCAAAGCAACTTGACTAATATTAAATTATTATAAGTTTTTGTTATGAACGAATAAGTTCAGGTAATTATTATTAATTTTATTAAATACATAATAAAGTTTATCAGTAGATTTGAACCTACGACCTGACTTGAGTGAGTACCAACTGCGCATCAAGTTACAATCGATGTAAATTTTGTCTTTATGTATGTAGAACTGATGTAAATTCTAAATATAATGAGATTACAATCAAATTACTTATTCGTTCATAACAAAAACTTATAATAATTTAATATTAGTCAAGTTGCTTTCGTTTGTGTGAATCCTTGCGATATTGCAGGCTCACATTCCATTAAAATAAGTAATTTGATTGTAATCTCATTATATTTAGAATTTACATCAGTTCTACATACATAAAGACAAAATTTACATCGATTGGGCTTAAACCTTGATGGCGCAGTTGGTTAGCGCGGTACTCTACCAAAGTACAGGTCGTAGGTTCAAATCCTACTCGAGGTAAACTTTTTATTTATGTATTTAATAAAATTAATAATAGTTTTTAACATTATTAAACGTTGTCAATTTTGCGTACATACTACGTAACGGCGCACAGTGGGGCAGAAATGCTCTAAAGTTGGCAAAAAATACAAAAACGTTAATACATCATATAAATAATTAGCTAATGCCCCTTATTAGAGTGCGGCACTGCAGAAGCTTGTCGAAGTTGACTACAAGCCAAACTGTTTGATAGTTGTTATTATTGTTTTTTATTTTAGTTTGTGGCATAACTTAGATTATGGAACCTACAAATTCAGGTGTGTAACTGTGTTTTAATAACTTTCATTTTGTTTGGCATGATTCATGTGCAACAGTATATGCAAAACAAAATGATAATAAAATAGAGTGTGATATAATTATAATATATTCTGCAAACAATTGAGTGTTTAGTTCTGTATCCAAGGAGATCGAGTTTCGAATTATTTATTTTAAAATACATTACAAAAATAAAGTAACCATTACACATATTGCTTCTTTTCGCTACTTTATCAGTTATCAATATTTTTCGATATTAAAGTTTTGCCGTTGCGTTGCTTGTTTGCTCCTAATTTTCCACACATCTTGAATTTAATGTCTTTATTTTAGGAAAAAGTGCGAATATAATGTTTGTATTCAGAAAAGATTTAATAGAAATTATGAGACGTTCTGAAGCAAAAGGTTTTGAGCAACAATTTCAATTTACGCTAGAAGAGCTGAAGACGCGGACAAATTGTGACGAGAGTAACGACATTAATTTAAAGATTAAGATTAGGAAATTTAAGTCGGAGTTTCGATCGAGATGGACGAAAACATGTAGGGTCGATGAGAAATTTAAGAAAACAAGTAAGAACTGGCTTGAAACGTCGCTTTCGTTTCCTCGCTTTACAAAACGTGTCTGCGAAAATAAACACGGTCGGCCAACGAACGAACTAAAAGGATAAAGTCGAAAGACTTGTGTGGTTCCACTTCTGCATCTTTATTATCATATGCTACTTGTACGAGTTTAAGAGCGGGCTCGAAAGTTTTAAAAGATATTACCACATTAAGCCCAGTGCGAGTTAACAAATATCGAGAGGCCTATAATAAATTTCTGAATCCACAAATACAGCCTTTGTCATGTGAAGATGCTCTTGCAGTTTTAATAGATTCCAAGCTCTCTCGTGAGCAGTATAATATAATAAGGAAAAATGATCCAGAAAAATTTCCTCCTTATAAAACTGTACAAGCTGCCAAAACGTTATGCTATCCTAAAGACATAACAGTGACTGAAACTAGTTAAATTACAGGTTCTGTTAGATCTTACCACAGAGCGATTATGCTTACTTTAGAGTCCGTTATTGAACATCTTAAAACTGAAGAAGCGGATCAATTGACTCTATTTTCAAAACGGGGCTTTGACGGATCTTCCGGACACAATTATTATAAGTAAACATTCTACGACTCAGAAGCCAGCGATTCAGCTGTATTTAACACATGTTTGGTTCCACTTCGACTAACTTCTGTAAAAGCCATTATATAGCAAAACCTGCGCCCTGGATCAAACTGCACATCATAATGCTGTGGTAGCTAGTGGGGATGATAGCTGTTCAGACAGCGATGATCAAGTATATTGAGTTTTATCGAGAATAATAATATCTAATAAGTTCGAATTAAAAACAAAAAAATTTTCAGTTCGTCTTTTTTCACTTTTTGCCTAACCTTGTATGTTTTTTTTACCTAAAAATGTTGTTTACTAATTCTCTAATAATGAATAATAGACCCTAATAAATAATTTTAAATGTTGTATAGGTACAGTATGTTTTGATAAATTTTATAATAAATGATATAATACAGTCAGCCTCCGCTCTTAATTAATTTCCCTGTACTGCAAATATATGACGTAACAGTGTATAATGGCTTTTATTTATAGAAATAGTTTACATTCACAGATGCAAATAAATGATAAAATATTTTTTGCCAACTTTTTCATTTTGTCACTTTGAAACTTTGTTTTGATCTTGAATTGTGTTAAAATTAAACATTAATAATTGTAGAATTACTTTAAAATTAGAATTTTTCCCGTTGTTATGGATTTATTTTTAACCATTTTCAACTCTTTTATCGTAGCAACTATGTCTTTAATTAAATGTTTTTTAATTTCTGCAGTTTTACGGAATATTATTAAAATTAGATATAAGCAACTTTATATCGTTGAAATCGAAAAAAAAAAGGAAATAACCTAACTTTCGCTTACGGTTGCTATTTAAAAAACGTAAGTTAGGGTTGTAACTCAAGAAACAGTGATTAAAAAAAATTCTTGAATAGTGCATCTAATTAATGCTAAAATTATCTTTAAAAACCTCTTTAAGATTTTATTGTATTTTTAATAACCAACCAGCCCAACGTTGATTGAAAACTTTAACGATTTTCAGTTTTTCTCAAATAAATAGGAAACTTGGCAACAATGGTCAATTTTCTTACCGGATTCTAAACCTTCATTTAATTCTGGTCAACTTTGCTAATTTAACAAAATTTATATCTCTTATAATAACAAAGTTATCCATACAACGTAGTGAGATCTTTGCCATATACATATATATATATATATATATATATATATATATATATATATATATATATATATATATATATATATATATATATATATATATATATGTAGGCTGCGGCATTAGTGCGTCGTAGTACCATATGTCCGTTAATAAAGGAGATATCAAAAAATGTTACTCACAAAAATGATAGGCAACTTCAAACTATATTATAAGATTATTTTCGTATTTACAGAGTGTTACATATTACCAGGGTGAACCAAACATACTTTTTTTTAAATGGGACACACGATTTTTTAAAGGTTGTAGTGTAGTTCCAATATATATTTTTTGACAACTATTACAAGAAAATTTGGTAAACAGTATTTGTTTTTTGATTTCACGGCGTAATAGATCTTAATTTTGAAAATAGGCTTTATTTTGTGACTTAACAACTGGTTTTATTTCACATTTAGCTAAAGATTTATAAACTAAAGATTTTTGTTTGTGTAGAAGATAGAAATATCCTTACAATTTTGATTAGAAGTGTCTCGAAATTATTATAAAAACATTAAACTCCTTTTTTTACAATATCTAATATTAATTTTGGAGGATAATTATTATTCTTAAAACTTAAAATTTTTGTATTTGTTTTTTTTTCTAAAAATCGGTTCTGAAATTTTCAAATATTTATCAATTGTGTGACTAACTACATTTAATTTAGTTTGAAGTGGATGATTAGAATAAAAATTTAGATATCTCCAGCTGTGACTAGGTTTTTGATACGAATGAACGTTCATTTCCTTTAGGTGTCTAAAACAATAGTATCTGAAAAATAAATTTTATAATGTTTTTCAATTTCTACTCTAAATTTAAGCTTTGCGTAAGTATTATTAAATGTATTTAAAACTTTATGAATTTTAAAGTTCTCAGATGTCATAATTATATCGTCAACGTATCTAAAATGTAATGAGGGTGAAAAACAATCTATTCATACAATAATCTAAACATTCCATGACTAAATTGGTGGACGTAGCTGAAACATAGGTACATCAAATTGATTGTTCATCGTAACCATCATTAAATTTAGAATTTAGAACAAAATTTGTACATCAAATATTAACTCATAGTTTGATCAAATTATAACAGTTCTAACTTAGTGAGATCTTGACGAAAGTTAAGTGTATTCGGATATCAATATGACTCCGAGGTTGTAACAAATGTAAGCAATCCATTAAAATTCTTTGTAATATGCTTAATTTAAATGTGGTTATCCCTGCTAAATGTCATGTACACGACATAACAAATTAGGAATTAAACTAAATAATATGTTTATTAATACAGGCGATAAGGCAAAGATCTGATCTGGTTGGTGAACTGATACATGAGCTTAGTTAGTGCATCGTAAATTCCATCCTCGTAATTGCAGCACAGTTACCAGCAGTCATTTACGAGCAGTCCCAGTGAAGAGCAGTCCCAGTTAAGAGCACACCGTAGCAAAACCAAAAGCGAGACGAAATGTACACTAACGGATATTAAACGACTATGTATAGTAAAGAAAGAAAATGACAGACGAGGAGAAATCATAAAAAGCTGGAAATAAGATAAGATATATAACAGCAATTTATTTCTATAACGTGTCGAAGACGAGATATATGTGATAATTTACCAGGAACTGGTTAAACATACTCCTTTTAATTTAAATATCGTATTTTAAGCCTAAAAGGAAGATTCCAGTTATAACGAGATTGAAGAAAACCGAGCTAACTTATCATGTGTAAGTAATATTTTTTTTACATCCGCAACAATAGCGATTAATATTACTTCACCAAATGAAAAAATATTTTTTTTTTAAATTTTCATCTATAACTGGTGATTTACACCGAGAAGACAGCAACCAGAGAAATTTTCTAAAATATATTTTACACCAGACAAAATGGCCGTTAAAAAACCACACCTTAGGAACAAGGCATTCAACAAAATTTTCTTATCAAATTTTTGGTTGTAATCAAAATGTAACAAAAGTATTTCAATAAAGCATGTTTAGTAATAAGTAACTATTCAATAGTGTCACCATCTAGTGGAGATTTAGCAAAGTGATAGATATCTATAAAATGTAAGAATTTACAACTAACCAGAACCCACGTATAAAGGGCACTAGTAGGTTTATTTTAAAAACTTTCATACAACAAGAAATATACATACAGATAAATTTTGGTTTTACCAAACAATAATAATCAGAGAAAATTTATATAATCGACCAGAAAGTCTCTGATATCGATTTTTGCACGTTACAATATGCTATATCAGATGGAACTTCGTGTCAGGTAGAGGTTAATAAACATCCCATGCCAACTTGAAAAAAAATTCCAAAGCCGCCCGTTCCTATAAAAAATATCCATTATACAGTTTAAGCATTTTCAACCTTATTTAATTAATTTAAAATCAATGTTGGCTTCGAAATAAAATACTTTTCAAAGAAAAGTGTATTTCAGAAATATTTCATAAGAAAAAGCTGCCACTAATGAACCCCCCTCTCCACCACTGAACCCCCCCCCCCCCACAATCTAATCAACTCCAGGAGAACAAGCGCAAGCGCACGCGCACGCACACATACACACACATTCACACACGCACACACGAACATGCGAACATACGAACACATAAACACGCGCGCACACGCGCACGTACGCACACACGCTCACACGTACGCCCGCACACATGAACACACGCACACACACACACACACACACACACACACACATATATGTATATATATATATATATATATATATATATATATATATATATATATATATATATATATTGTAGCGTCTCCCAGGTATCTTCAGCAGAAGAAACTCGAAAAGCTAATGAAGGAAAAGAAAGAACCAACCAACATCAATCGAAAAAACACTGTCATAAACATCTCCAAACGACTGTTGAACGAAAACGAAATGCAGCTTCTGGACAAAGGCTTGAACTATGCGATAACACTGAGGTATATTCCGAAAGTAGATTTAATAACCACAGTAGAAGAAACATCTATGAAGTTAGATTCTGAAGAAGCCGAAGAATACAGAAGTAAGGTTAGATCAGTCCTAGATTCATCTAGGCGAACTGAACCTAACCTCTCTAACCTAGAAAAGAAGCGGTCATTTCCCTTAAGAATGACCCATCGATCAAAATTCTCCCGGCTGACAAAGGAGACGCGACTGTGGTAATTGATATGGACACTTACAACAGTAAGATCCAAGAACTACTAGACGGAGGCGAGTACAAACAAATACCAAAAGACCCCACACCATCAATCGAAAGACGGATACACCTGACGCTGGCGAAACATAAGAACTCTCCGACTACCAGAGAAGTAGACTTACCCCACACTACAGCAAACCTCCGCATCTGTACGGCCTACCAAAGATTCATAAACAGGAAGTTCCTCTGAGACCAATTGTGAGGTCGAGAAAATCACCTTGCCACCCATTAGCACACTATCTGCTAGTTATCATCACACCATTATCGGGAAAAACCGAGCCTATGGTCAAGAATACGCAGCACTTCGTGGAAACCATCAGAAATTTCCAACCAAACCACGAAGAAATACTGGTAAGCTTCGACATTTTGAGTCTATTCACAAATGTGCCTACCGATAAGGCACTAACTATCATAAGAGACAAGCTGGAAAAGGATGAAACGTTAGACGAACGCACGCAACTCTCGGTAAACACAATAATGGAACTTCTGACAATATGCATTAGAACTACATATTTCCAGGTAGAAGACAAATTCTACCAACAAGAGTTTGGGATGGCGATGGGTTCCCCACTGTGACCCATAGTGAGCAATATATATATGGAAGACTTTGAAGACCAAGCGATATCCGAATTCATAGAGAAACCAAGGATGTGGCTTAGATACGTGAACGATACTTTCGTAGTTTGGCAACACGGCAAGCATAAGCTAGATGAATTCCTAGATCGTTTAAATAGACGCGCACCCTCCATAAAATTCACAATGGAATTGGAGTCGGAACAAAAACTGCCATTCCTGGATGTACTTGTACACAGGAATGACAACACTTTCGCGTTAAGTGTATACAGGAAACCTAATCACACGGTGTGGCAAAATGCTTGTACGATAGAGCAAAAACGATATGCTCAAAACAAGAGGACCTGAACAAAGAAAAAGAAAATATCGCTAGGATACTCAAAGAAAATGGCTACCCCGATCTAACAGCTAACCTAAACAGGGAAAGGGTAACCGAAAAAGGAGAACCTAAATATACAGCGATAATACCATATATACAAGGTACCTCAGATAAAATACGAAGTATAGGCAGCAAATGCAAGATACGCACTGCCTTCAAATCGACCAGCACGCTCAGGGGAATACTAACCAAAACCAAACCATACAATGAAAATCAGAATTCCAAGAATTGTGTATATAACCTACCATGCGAATGCGGCAGAGCATACATATGAGAGAGCAGTAGACCACTCAAAGTGAGAATATAGGAACACAAGAACAACGTCCGCAAGGGCGAAATAGAAATATCAAGTGTCTGGACCACCACATCCAATGGGATAACATACAGATAGTGGCAAAGGACGAGAACACAACTCGTCGAAAACTCAAAGAAGCCACATACATCGCACTTGCAGAAAATCCAATAATCCAAGCTAGTGTAGAAATGAAACCCATATGGATTCCAATAATGCGCGAAGTGTTGTCATTCCTGTGTACAAGTACATCCAGGAATGGCAGTTTTTGTTCCGACTCCAATTCCATTGTGAATTTTATGGAGGGTGCGCGTCTATTTAAATGATCTAGGAATTCATCTAGCTTATGCTTGCCGTGTTGCCAAACTACGAAAGTACCGTCCACGTATCTAAGCCACATCCTTGGTTTCTCTGTGAATTCGGATATGGCTTGGTCTTCAAAGTCTTCCATATATATTGCTCACTATGGGTGACAGTGGGGAACCCATCGCCATCCCAAACTCTTGTTGGTAGAATTTGTCTTCTACCTGGAAATATGTAGTTCTAATGCATATTGTCAGAAGTTCCATTATTGTGTTTACCGAGAGTTGCGTGCGTTCGTCTAACGTTTCATACTTTTCCAGCTTGTCTCTTATGATAGTTAGTGCCTTATCGGTAGGCACATTTGTGAATAGACTCAAAATGTCGAAGCTTACCAGTATTTCTTCGTGGTTTGGTTGGAAGTTTCTGATGGTTTCCACGAAGTGCTGCGTATTCTTGACCATAGGCTCGGTTTTTCCCGATAACGGTGTGATGATAACTAGCAGATAGTGTGCTAATGGGTGGCAAGGTGAATTTCTCGACCTCACAATTGGTCTCAGAGGAACTTCCTGTTTATGAATCTTTGGTAGGCCGTACAGATGCGGAGGTTTGCTGTAGTGTGGGGTAAGTCTACTTCTCTGGTAGTCGGAGAACTCCCCCTTATGTTTCGCCAGCGTCAGGTGTATCCGTCTTTCGATTGATGGTGTGGGGTCTTTTGGTATTTGTTTGTAATCGCCTCCGTCTAGTAGTTCTTGGATCTTACTGCTGTAAGTGTCCATATCCATTACCACAGTTGCGTCTCCTTTGTCAGCCGGGAGAATTTTGATCGATGGGTCATTCTTAAGGGAAATGATCGCTTCTTTTCTAGGTTAGAGAGGTTAGGTTCAGTTCGCCTAGATGAATCTAGGACTGATCTAACCTTACTTCTGTATTCTTCGGCTTCTTCAGAATCTAACTTCATAGATGTTTCTTCTACTGTGGTTATTAAATCTACTTTCGGAATACCTCAGTGTTATCGCATAGTTCAAGCCTTTGTCCAGAACCTGCATTTCGTTTTCGTTCAACAGTCGTTTGGAGATGTTTATGACAGTGTTTTTTCGATTGATGTTGGTTGGTTCTTTCTTTTCCTTCATTAGCTTTTCGAGTTTCTTTTGCTGAATTTCCTTGTGCATTGCCTTGGTCTTCGAATATTTACTTATGGTAGTCGTATTTATCCTATCAAAGTCTTGTTCGTTCACTCGATTTCGAATGGTTTCTCTAATCTCGTTGGATTGGTGTTTGAGCTGGTACTTTCTGAAACCGTGACGTCTGAGTCGCTGTTTGACTAACGCTTCGCTAGCTCTCTTTGCGATTATTGATATTTTTCGGCTGCGTATCGGAGTTTTGAAGTTTAGCCCGGTGGATATTACGTTGTTATCACGGGCTTTGCAGAGGAAGTTTAGATGGTTCTCCTCTAGTGCTAGCTTGTTCATTGATGTTTCAAGCTTTCTGAAAAAGTTGTTTGACTTCGGGGCCTTACCGAGTTACTAATTCTGTATTATAAGCGTTTTGTAACTGTGGTTTCCTATTAGTGGAGTTGATCGGCCTATTTACACAGTCTATGCTTTGTGAGCGCGACGTTTCGGAAGCGGACTCTGCTTCCGTCATCAGGCTTAGTCCTGAGAAGGACTGTTTTTGCACTTGAGTCGAATTCATATGTTATATATAATTTTTTTCCCAAGCACTTGACTACTCTAAGATTCGAACATGGTACCCTTCACTTACTAGTCACACCTTTGCCACTGAGCTACGGAGTAATCCAATATATATTTTAGAACTTATTATAACAAACTTTTTCGTGGTTGCGCAGAGGTTTATTGCGCATGTTGAGCAGTAACTTCTTGCGCAGGTGTATTGCACTTAAGCTCTTCGCGCATTATTGGAATCCATGTGAGTTTCATTTCTACACTAGCTTGGCTTATTGGATTTTCTGCTAGTGCGATGTATGTGGCTTCTTTGTTCTCGTCCTTTGCCATTATCTGTATGTTATCCCATTGGATGTGGTGGTCTTCAACAAACGGTGCACGTTCGGGTAGGGTTTATTTGTAATAAGAACCGGAATATAAGAGAAGAAACTTTGATATTTGTTTCCTGGAGGCGTCCGAAATATTATGTTCTTTCAGTAAACCATAGTCGTCGATACACAGTCACCTTGGTGTTCGAAACCTACGGCGATTCAGTGGCGGAGATGGGCCACAGTTTTCCAAGGTAAGTGGCAAAATGGTCCCTCGCACGTGGATCATTTACAATATCGCAAGGTGGGCGTAACTCGTGCGTAATGGGAGACGCTATTAAATAGACATGCTATATCCTTAAGGTGATTACCCCAAATAGCATGCGCGTTTTGACATTAAACTCCAAACAACCTGCTTAGTTCTCAAATACCACGCTTCACAGGGTTACATACAGGGTGTTGGATGGTTGAAAAACTTACTCGAATTACTTGGCCTAGGGAACCGTTGTATAGATGATAATTTCTCGTGATCAGATTTAACGCCCCTAGTAGTTATAATGTCCCAAAAATTTTACCTCGGGAAATAAAAGAAATCGGTTTTTCTAATATTTACGTTCATATTGGCCTACTTAAATTAACCAAAATTTCCTAAGATGTTGTATATGATCACAAAACGATTCATTCACAACCAAAAGATCATCAACGTAATTGAATATAAACTGGCATAATTCGGACTCTAAACTCGCTTCCATAGCACGCGAAAGAAAACCTAGTTTCCCCCACGGTAGTTAGAAGAGCAAGGAGGGGTCTCATTAGGGATCTAAAATGGAAGAGTTACGCTAAAGGAAGGTAACGTTTCCAGTAACTCACTAGCAAAATTGACAGCCTGAACTCGCGGAACGTCATTTCTCGGTTTCTAGGCTTTAATAGCCGATAATCGTTCTAAAAAGGAAAGAGCTCCATTCAAGTTCCGGTTTGAACACACTCCCCATAATGACAGGGTGGCAATGGGACATTGACGGATTATTTCATATAAAATAACTCCCTCAGAGATGGGAGGCTCAAAAAGGCGATAGTGATTATTTTTTTCAGAAAATATTCCTCTAGAGACAACCATTTTTCTGGGTGATAACGCATGTTATAGAGTTTATTACGTTCAATGACCTGTTTCTCGGGTGACCAAGAATACGCCAAAAAGCTTCTCTTAAACGAACCGTAATCCCGCCAATCGGCCTCATTTATCAATGCCCATCTTTGCGCACCGGCTTATAGACACGTTTTTACCGCTCTCAAGTGATCGTCACCCGACAAATGGTACGATTCCACAAACTGCTCAAATTTATGTAAGAAAACAACGGGTTGCAAACAATGGTTACCGCGAAAAATTGGCCGCTACAGCGGTAAAGGCGACCTAATTTTATTAGAGAGCGCCAACAAAATTTTGCGACATTCAGTACCTGAAAAGCTAACATCAGCGTTTTGACAAGATTGTTCATAATCAGGGCACATTGCCATCTCCGTTCACTTTACGCGGAGTAGAGGTAATGAAGCGTACAGAATTACTATTTCTAACACTGAGTGGCTGACCACAAAAATCCGACGAGGGTGCTTTGTCCGCAGGCCCGAACCCTGTGCACCATTTGGACCTCCGTTTCCGGATATAGTGCCTAGCTTTTCGATGGTCCTTTGTATCACCGCGCTTTGTTCGAGGAGAGTTTCCAGCATTCCCCATTGGTTTCTTGTTCGGCGTCCTTGGGGCTGCCATCTGCAGATCCCGTCACCGGGTTACGTCCATTATCGACACCTTGGTGGATACCGTACGTATCTACTCCAGGAACTTCCGATTGCTCCATAATTATGGGCATAAACAACAAAAATTAGTATTATCTTAGTAACACATACGCAACTTTAAACCGTCAATAATAGTATTAACCTGAAAGCAAGGGTTGTATTATTTCCTTAACCCACCGCTCGCAGGTATTAATGCTTAATGAAAATTGTACAATCGCAAATTTTAGCAACAGAAAAAAAAAATTCATATCTCTCGTGCTAGCAAATAAAATTTGACACTTAATGTAATTAGCATTAAAATAAACAAAAAGAAATTTTTAGGCTTCTATTGAAATCTCAATTACTGTGTGCCTAACAACTCATTATTTTCATTGACTTCACTGACTTAATTAAAACAAACAATGAGAAAAAAAATTAATAAAAGAAAAATTGTATTTAAATGGAAAAACATAGATATCAACACACAACATATATATATATATATATATATATATATATATATATATTATATATATATGTATATATATATATATATATATATATATATATATATATATATATATATATATATAATATATATATATATATATATATATATATATATATATATATATATATATATATATATATATATATATATATATATATATATATATATATATATATATATATATATATATATATATATATATAACACTTTGTTTATCCGGGCGTTGGCTCGCGTCTGCTGGTGATGTCTCTGACTTCTGCCAGTACAAAACGACGTTTCGGCAAAGTCTCATTTGCCATTTTCAAGTTTTCTCCTTCTCCAACTGATTTGTTCGGCTCCGTGTTACTCGAATCGAACTGAGGTCCTGCTGTTCTGTCTCCTGTTTATATTTGGTGTTGTGTACTTTCACTGCTTTCACTGTTTTCCTTCTTTCTTTTCTCGGTGTTGGATAATGCTGCTGTGCATGATGTTGGTATGGAATATATATATTGTAATGTTAAATTATTATTTTATTATTAATTAAATTATTAAATTATTGATTATGATTAGGGATCTCAATTGGGGATAGGGTTCAAGGATTTAGTTGAAGATAATAAATTTTTGTATAAGAAATATCCTATACTTAATTGAATTTGACGTATAAAATTTGCTCTGAATAAGTTTTGCTTTCTAACGCATGCGTTACTGACTTTAAGTGAAAATAATTAAAACTGTCAAAATGTCAAATAATTAAGAAACTTAAATGTTTGGATCAAAATGAAAATTTAGAAAAGAAAAGGAAATGATTTGCTTCTCAGGTGTTTACCAGGTAAATAATTGAAATTCTTAATTAATAACATATAACAAATATTAATTGCAGGAAATACCAATAACATGGTTATAAAATTTTAAAACTCACAGATACAATCCTTCCTGTCGATTGAATGATGTCTTCAAACTTCAGCTGGAGGCAGGCAATGTTCACTCGGATGTTGTTGTTACGAATGTCCAACTGCTATCTCGGTTCTCGAAGACACCAACCTCCAAACTTCAAGATGTTTTCTTTTCCAAAAACGGCAACCTCAAACACTTATTTACTATGGTAACTTTTATTAAAATGGTTTTAAATCCTTATGACTGATTTCGTTTAAAATGTATTATTAGTATTCAAGATTTTTATTAACACAATTTTATTTTAGTTACCGAAAATATAATATTTATTTAAGAGGAATTGTCCGGATAAATAAAACAACTTTTCACCAAATAAAATGGAAATTTAATTTGGTATATCAGAATTATTTTAAATCGGAAAACATGAAAACAAATTTTACACAAAATCGTGACATCAATTAATCGTACAGCAATAATTTATTAACAACGACAGGTATCGGTGACCGAACTATTTAAATTTTGACCGAAGTTATAAAACAAGTGCTCTCGAAATTATTCGTACCGTAAACTTTCTCGACGAAAATAAATTAGGTTAAGTAAACACTAAATTAGCAACACTGTTTTAATCTTTTCACTTTTTGAACAAAAACTGGAGAGAGAATGACTTCCTGAGCTCTTGCTTTTATAGGTTTCTGGTTGCTACAGAAATTTCAATTTTTTACAGCCATATTGCAAAATTTACAATGAATGTGATTGGCTAATCAAAATTAAGAATTGTACAAAATGGAATTTTGGCCGTAACTTTCTTATACATGGTCGGAAATGAAATTTAAAACAGAAATGAAAACTATGTGAAATTTCGAATAAAAGGACACCGAATAAGCAATAAATCCTACCACTAATAAACGAAACAACTTAATCTAATCAAAATAAGCTACTAACTATACACACTTACAAGCTACACTAAAATTACTTGAAAATGGAATTCTGAGGACAATTTACATAAGAAAACATATCTTTTAAATTCAAAACATTTAATTTAATGAAAATTTTAAGTTTTTGTAAATTTGTCTAGAAATCAACTTAGATTTAGCAAATTTTGCGGATAAAACGCTGTATCCTTATAAAAACTTATTTATATTGTGAAAGAACATCTATTATTTGCTTTAAGAGCAAAAACTAAATCTAATAATATGGAAAAAGTATAAAATTATGTGAAAAATCTAAAATTTACAACGTAACCATACTTAAATTTTAAATATGAAATAAATTCATATTAAAAAATGTTTTTAGCACATAAAATGTTATGTTTAAGGTTTGTATAACTTGTCTTTATTGTTCACACTACTTATTTGCAATGCATAATGTTATTTAATCTTGCATTGAAAAGTCTCATCGTCTAACATTGTTTTGGGATTTTTACACTATAAATTGTACGGCACTATAAATGTTTGTATGCCAAAATGTTCTAAATGTCTTTCTTCTTGTGAATCATTTATTATAAGTTTTGTCACTAATTCACTAACAAAAATGTGTGCGAAAATTGTCTATACTATCCATATTATAACCCTTTTAACTAAATTTTTGTATTTCCTGCTTTTAAAAACTAAACATACCTTATCCCTAACATAATCCTAACTACATAGTCCATGTTTAAACACCTGTGAAATGTCTACTTGCCAAATTAACTTTGAAAAATTGAATTTTATTGTAAAATTGCACTAATAAAATGACTCTACGAAAATGGTGATATTTAACATCTTTGACAATTTTGGTAGCAACAAATTGCTTTTTATGATGAAACCAAACTTAGCAAAAGATATTCAGATCAATTTATACCAAATAAATTTATTTTAAACACATCGTGAACCATATTTATGTAAAATTGTGTCTCGCACTTGTATCGAGCCAGAAATTACCCCTTTTTATGACCCAAATGTCATGTAAGCTGTCCGATACTTCTATTACCTCTTTCTAAACATCTCAAATTCCCAATTTAAGAATGAAGATATTTTTGTACAAGAAAATATTAAGTTCTTTAATTGACCTACCTATTAAAATTAAATTTTGAAATAAGAATAACTTATAGAAGTATGAAAATTTTAGATTCATCTAGGCACCTCAATTTTATGTACATATTTACTTGCTACGCTAGGTTCTTCATTTATCAACACCAAATTTTCTTGTATAATGTTTATAACTTCTTGCTTGTAACCAATGTGATTGATATCGAATTGCTCATCCTTTATAATTCTTTCCACCTTCAAATACTGGATATGCGGTTTATATAAATTTAATCTTTTATTGTAGGGCTGTACCCAGTTTAATTCATCTTTACCAATTCTTATCTTCATATATTGCGCATCGATAATCAATTTTAATTGCTTAATCAAATCCATTCCGATTATTAACTCCATTTTAAATTGTTAGTTATAAACCATTGTGTTTGAAAAATCTGTTCCCCTACCTTAGCTTCAGTATGTAGCATCCTATTTATAGTGCTAAGCTTCTTATCCGTAGCTGCCATAACTTCTATTTTGTTTATTCTAATGATCTCATCTTTAAATAAATCGTTATTCTCTACGATGATTTTTCCTGTATTAATGAAATTTCTGATCCGGTATCAACTAATCCTAATAAATTTAAATTCTTAATTCTAATGTTAACGAAAGGTAATAAAATGTTTGCAGTTTCTGGTTCTGAATTTTGTTCAATTTCTAAAATTCCGTAGGATGTTGGTAGTTTGTCTTTACATTGTTGACAAGGAAGCTCGTATTTAAAAATTTTGAACGGTGATCTTGTCAAAGTCCTTTTGTGTGTTCTTTTCTTCATCTTGGGATGCATGTACGATGGCATTGACCCAACTAATCCTTCCACAACTCGGTTCCTCCTTCTCTTCTCGTACCTGGATGTTATTTACCCTCCTATTCTGATCATCCACGATCTCTTGGTATGGCCTTCTATTTTCTTTTTGCATATCATTTCTACGATGATCCTTTCCTTCATTCTCTCTATTATTCTGATGTTCCCGTTCATTATCCTTGGCTTGATTGTTGTAATTAAATCTGTTCCTATCGTAGCCATTATTATATCCTCCTCGTCTTTGTTGGAAGTTGTTCCTCTCTCTTCCCGATCTATAATTGCCTTCCCTATTGTTGCCATTTTGGAAATACTCTCTACGATTATCAGCGATGATATTGATTTTGATAATCTCTCCTGTCATTTCCATAATTCCTATTATAATTATCTCTCCTATTGTCCTCTCTTTCGTGCCTGTAATTATATTCCCTTCTGTCATTTCCATAATTCCTAGGGTTAAATTCTCTCTTTTCGTAACTGTTCTGATGCTGTTCATAGCATCATATCTTCTTAAAAATTGCAGTAGTGATGTTATATTATCTATATTTTGCAGAATAATGTTTTCTGCCACATTATTCTCCAGTTGCCTTGCTAAATATTGGACTATTTCTTGTTCATTCATCGGTGGTGTGAAGTATCTTGCTATTTGGTATTTCTTCATTACATAAATCTCCCTCGAAGTGCCATAGTTTTTGTCATACTTCGCCCTTGAAAATTCTTCCTTATTACATTTTGTTGGACATCACTCCAATATTGTTTGGTAAATAATTCCTTGAAGTGCTTATAATCGGTACATTGCTCTTGTACTAAATTGTACCATAGTTCGGCATTCCTTTAAGCATCTTTCTCACCAAACGCATTCTTTGTTTATTGTCCTTAATGTCATTAAAATATTCTTCTATATTTTTCAAAAATAGCATTGGCGATTCTTGCTTCTTTCCTTCAAATTTGTATGGCATCTCTTGATTCCACATGCAATTTTCCCAGCCGATTTGAAAATTTCGAGGTG
The DNA here is from genome assembly GCA_036346205.1 of Vesta saturnalis. Classification (NCBI taxonomy): domain Eukaryota; kingdom Metazoa; phylum Arthropoda; class Insecta; order Coleoptera; family Lampyridae; genus Vesta; species Vesta saturnalis. The sequence goes on along the minus strand of JARFJB010002209.1, from coordinate 5,486,289 downwards.
TTTCACGTTCTTTCAACTCTTCTAGGTCATGATCGTGTATTCTTAGTTTATTGCAAATTTCCCCTATCTGTTTCTTGTTCTCATCCTTATTCTTATCCACCTGAAAACATATTTGTTCGTGGATGTCATGTATCCTTCCTACTCTATCATTTATTTCGTTAGAAGCCTCTTCTCTTAGACGGGTTTCAGTTCTAATGTTTTTATCCAACTTGCCGATCTTGTCATCTGCCTCCTCCTTATTGTCGATAATCGTTCCCCATAACTTATCATTTTCTCGGTGCATGCTATTGCTTAATTCTTCCTTCGTTTTGTCCATTTTATGCACTAACTTCTCCTTATCGTCCTCCCACTTACTCACTTGTCTATCGATACTTTCTACCAACTTGTTAAATTTCATTTCCATCTTCTCATCCGCTCTACGTATCTCCTCTTTTCTATTCTCTTCTGCTTTTATTCTATTTTCTTCAAGCTTGTTAAATTTACTGTCAATATTTTCTTCGGCTTTTTTTCTGTTTTCTTCAGCCTTGACTAACATGGCTACAATCATATCCACGTCTAAGCTTTTGCTTTCTCTCACTGGACTTCCCCCTTCTTGTTGTGTTTCAACATCCTTTTCTACTTGTTCCATCTCTGTAACTAGATCCTGTCTTCGCTCTTTTACCTCAATATCTTTAGGTCCGTAAACTTTACCTGATCTAGTTACCCTACGATCTTGCATTCACTAGTCGTACTAACTAAATTTGCCCCTTTTTATAAAATTCCTAACACTAATGAACACAATAAACAATAAACAATAACAAATAACCAATAAACAATGAACGAAAAAATGAAGAACTAAATATCTATAAAATTTTTTTGTGCTTTTATATCCAAAAACTTCAAACTAAATCGTGCCCACACGTTGCGGTGCCAATAAATTGTAATGTAAATTATGTTTAATAATATAATTGGCTTTAATTTAATAATATCAAAATGGGGATAAATTATTATTTTATTATTAATTAAATTATTAAATTATTGATTATGATTAGGGATCTCAATTGGGGATAGGGTTCAAGGATTTAGTTGAAGATAATAAATTTTGTATAAGAAATATCCTATACTTAATTGAATTTGACGTATAAAATTTGCTCTGAATAAGTTTTGCTTTCTAACGCATGCGTTACTGACTTTAAGTGAAAATAATTAAAACTGTCAAAAAATGTCAAATAATTAAGAAATTTTAATGTTTGGATCAAAATGAAAATTTAGAAAAGAAAAGGAAATGATTTGCTTCTCAGGTGTTTACACAGGTAAATAATTGAAATTCTTAATTAATAACATATAACAAATATTAATTGCAGGAAATACCAATAACAGGGTTATAAAATTTTAAAACTCACAGATACAATCCTTCCTGTCGATTGAATGATGTCTTCAAACTTCAGCTGGAGGCAGGCAATGTTCACTCGGATGTTGTTGTTACGAATATCCAACTGCTATCTCGGTTCTCGAAGACACCAACTCCAAACTTCAAGATGTTTTCTTTTCCAAAACGGCAACCTCAAACACTTATTTACTATGGTAACTTTTATTAAAATGGTTTTAAATCCTTATGACTGATTTCGTTTAAAATGTATTATTAGTATTCAAGATTTTTATTAACACAATTTTATTTTAGTTACCGAAAATATAATATTTATTTAAGAGGAATTGTCCGGATAAATAAAACAACTTTTCACCAAATAAAAATGGAATTTAATTTGGTATATCAGAATTATTTTAAATCGGAAAACATGAAAACAAATTTTACACAAAATCGTGACATCAATTAATCGTACAGCAATGATTTATTAACAACGACAGGTATCGGTGACCGAACTATTTAAATTTTGACCGAAGTTATAAAAACAAGTGCTCTCGAAATTATTCGTACCGTAAACTTTCTCGACGAAAATAAATTAGGTTAAGTAAACACTAAATTAGCAACACTGTTTTAATCTTTTCACTTTTTGAACAAAAACTGGAGAGAGAATGACTTCCTGAGCTCTTGCTTTTATAGGTTTCTGGTTGCTACAGAAATTTCAATTTTTTTACAGCCATATTGCAAAATTTACAATGAATGTGATTGGCTAATCAAAATTAAGAATTGTACAAAATGGAATTTTGGCCGTAACTTTCTTATACATGGTCGGAAATGAAATTTAAAACAGAAATGAAAACTATGTGAAATTTCGAATAAAAGGACACCGAATAAGCAATAAATCCTACCACTAATAAACGAAACAACTTAATCTAATCAAAATAAGCTACTAACTATACACACTTACAAGCTACACTAAAATTACTTGCGAAAATGGAATTCTGAGGACAATTTACATAAGAAAACATATCTTTTTAAATTCAAAACATTTAATTTAATGAAAATTTTAAGTTTTGTAAATTTGTCTAGAAATCAACTTAGATTTAGCAAATTTTGCGGATAAAACGCTGTATCCTTACAAAAACTTATTTATATTGTGAAAGAACATCTATTATTTGCTTTAAGAGCAAAACTAAATCTAATAATATGGAAAAAGTATAAAATTATGTGAAAAATCTAAAATTTACAACGTAACCATACTTAAATTTTAAATATGAAATAAATTCATATTAAAAAATGTTTTTAGCACATAAAATGTTATGTTTAAGGTTTGTACAACTTGTCTTTATTGTTCACACTACTTATTTGCAATGCATAATGTTATTTAATCTTGCATTGAAAAGTCTCATCGTCTAACACTGTTTTGGGATTTTTACACTATAAATTGTACGGCACTATAAATGTTTGTATGCCAAAATGTTCTAAATGTCTTTCTTCTTGTGAATCATTTATTATAAGTTTTGTCACTAATTCACTAACAAAAATGTGTGCGAAAATTGTCTATACTATCCATATTATAACCCTTTTAACTAAATTTTGTATTTCCTGCTTTTAAAAACTAAACATACCTTATCCCTAACATAATCCTAACTACATAGTCCATGTTTAAACACCTGTGAAATGTCTACTTGCCAAATTAACTTTGAAAAATTGAATTTTATTGTAAAAATTGCACTAATAAAATGACTCTACGAAAATGGTGATATTTAACATCTTTGACAATTTTGGTAGCAACAAATTGCTTTTTATGATGAAACCAAACTTAGCAAAGATATTCAGATCAATTTATACCAAATAAATTTATTTTAAACACATCGTGAACCATATTTATGTAAAATTGTGTCTCGCACTTGTATCGAGCCAGAAATTACCCCTTTTTATGACCCAAATGTCATGTAAACTGTCCGATACTTCTATTACCTCTTTCTAAACATCTCAATATATATATATATATATATATATATATATATATATATATATATATATATATATATATATATAACGATTGCATACTTCGGTGTTCCTTATCATCCCACAGGTGGCAGTTACGCACACTTGTACCTCTGAGGCCTTATGCGGTTCACCATAAATAAACATTCACCCTTTTCCAAAATATGTTACATAACCAGTATCAATCGTCAACAAACAATCCTGTAAAAGTAATAATATTGTGGTGTAATACGTCAAAATCTAAATACTAACTCCTATTAGACAATACAATTGTCCTTAATGAAATATAGTAATTTAATAAATCAAGAAGCCGACGCTTTCAAAATTAATTGCAATTTTATAAATAAAAAATGCTCTTAGTCAGTGAAAAAAATTTGTACACAATTATTACATCTAAATCTTTCTTCATATGTTTTATTTAACTTATAGGGAAATTTCTCCCTCCCCCCTCCTGGCCCTTCATAACAGACGTTAATAACCCTTCATATACACAATGCATGTTTTTCAACAAAAAACTAATGGTTCAAAAGCTTAAAAAGAAACTAAATTGGTTTGTTCCACTTTAAACAATTCAACCTCTCCTTTTCATCATTAGATTTTTCTTTTTAATTAAAAGTGGAAAAGTTACTGTAATAAAAACGGACAAGAAATAAGCACGCCCCTAATGCAACACAGTCCCATCCTGCTCACGAGGCACCACTCTGTAGCGTCCCCAGGTACCCCATCTTGAAAAGTACAATTTGAACTGATTTGCAATAATGCAAATCTAAGAACAGAACAATCGCTAAGTGATCTATCTTGACTTTACTGCCAATAATTACTATTACTCAAATTAATTCGCTACATTCAAACCTCATATCTGATCAAACGAAGTGGCCGTCTAGTGGTAGGCACTGGATGAGGTATGTGCTGCATCCTGTGGGGCAGGTAAACAATGAAACTACCCAAATTCAAATTAACGAGCTTTGCGCAATGATGGTTCAGCCCGCTAATATACTATTGTGGGAATGAACCACCAATAAAACCCACTTTATTCTTAAATAAGAAACTGCACAAGTACTTTAATAATTCAAATAACACAACAAAAACAATGAACGGGTTAAATATATAACAACACCATTATATCAGGTTAGAGTGCTTACAAAATTTTATAACGTTAAGAGAAGATAAATAAAAAGCCGTTTAGTTATACACAAACAGAATGACAAAAAGAAGACCCAAGTAGTCAGACCTACAATTGTGTCATAAATAATCAGGATAAAAATCGTAATACCAAACATGTAGCCCTTTAAAACCAATCATGCCGGCCTTTAGGTAAATAAGCACATAAAACAATGAGGCAAATTACGGTAGTTCGCAGGCAAACAATTCTACTTAACAAACTGGTACAAAAAACTAATTAAAACAAAACCTTGCAAGGTAAGTTACAAATGTATCATAACATCGTGACCGATATATACGTTTGAGTTTGAGTTTGAGCACATTACAATTAATAACCAGAGCGGTATCCTGTACCCGTTCACCAGCCCACCTCTACAAATGCAAATATAAACCACAAATAACAATGCTAATTCACACAAATACAATTGTGAGGGAGCCCTACACTGTCTTTTATTTTAGCATATTTCAGCTTAGTGAGCCCGCGTGTAAATAAGATACCTTTGCAAGGCAATGTTCGATTTTTAATAGGTTATATAGGCTTATACGCTGCCCTCCTTAATTTATATAAAAATAACTACTTACTACTATTTGATCACAGACAGAAATCGTTAACATACGCGGTTTAACTTCAAAAAGGGTGACTGTTATTTATAGATTAATAATTGAAAAAACACATTACAACTAGCACCCGAAAGAAAAGTCAAATTAGTGTTGGCTAATCCAAAGAAAATTTACACGCACGAGATATTTTAAAGACAAACTGTTTACAATGGGAGTTTCTAAGTACACAACTCAAAGCGCCTGGCTTAATCAAAATTTCAACAGCAACTGCCTTCCCCTCTGGTTTCCACTACCCATGTCTCCTCATGTCATATTAATTATTGCACAGCATTTTAATTTTAAAAATATGCATTCATCGGTAACAAACCCTACATTTTAGGTCTCGAGTTTAGAAGTACCAAACAAAGACGTCTTTAATTGCGGTATGTACCACCGTTAGTAATTAATTACTACCTAGTGACATTTTTACATCAAGAGCGCGCGTATAGAAATTTTCAACATTTCGTCACGCCAGTTTCGTCATAATACCTGTTTGTCTATGTAACTATTAACGACAGAAATACACGATTCGCATTTTTATATTTGATGCATTTCGTGAGTTACTTTTTGGTACATATTTCCTAATACTACGATATGTTGCAAACAACTTACTTCGGATTATCGATAGAAAATCATTTCCAGGGTCAAATAGTCATCTTAAAAGGAAATAAAGTAGATAATACAATCAATAACAGAAAAATGACAAATCTTTCAAAATTGTCGGTGCAACGGAAATCTACGTTAATAAAACGACTAAAAAAAGGAAAACCGAGTTGTATCCTCAATATTTCAAACGGTACAGGTGTTTCCAGGCATTTCGGTCACCGTATCTATAAAATTAAATACCTACTTCATATTTTTTGATAATTTTTTAATCTGAAGTTTGCAAAGCTATAATGGTTACCTATATAAACAACTGTATGAATAAGACGACAAGTCTTTCAAGCTCGCAGATTAAAAAAAACTGTTCAACAAAAAAATGAAAAATGCTTGAGGCATTTGTGAAATAAATTGGAAGTTATAAAATATTATATTTTGCTGTAAATGTTCACTTTTTCGAATTTAATAATAAACTAGATTTAAATTTTATGTACAGATGTTTCATGCAACGGGCAAAATACGATATCAACCAAGCCTATATAAATGCTTACAACTGTGGCGCAGCTGGAAACGGTGTCTTATTATAACCGAATTATATTAAGTTCAACATTGCTTGGATTTACTAAATCCCATATTAATTTAAGGGAAAAGGAAAAAAATAACTTTACTATAAATAGTAACAAAAAAAAAGACGTCGGATATAAATATGCATGAACTAGCTTGAATGGTATAAATGATACTGAAGAGTACGTCAAAGAGGATTTTTCTTATAGGATTTGCAAGAACTTAGTAATCCTGATATATGAAGGAATTGAAATCTTACTTTAGTCGAATGCACGTTAAAGGTTTGTACGGACAAGGTTTCCAATATCCCATATATAACAGTTCTTGCTAAGATTTGTAGACTTATTTATAGTATGCCGTAAATATATATGGTTTCGGTTTTTTTTATGAAAAGTGCCACACAGTGATTGCTGTGCCCTTAATTTCACCGTTATCAATGTCAGTTGTATCTATACATAGACAATGACAAATGATATATAAACGAGGTACATTAAATGTAGATAAAAGAGCAGATTTACTTTTAAATACTACGTAACAGTTTAGTCTGTAAAACGATTCTGAACAGTAACTGAATATTGAAAATATTGTTACTAAACGTGTCAAAAATAAAGAGAATGGATGAAAACTATGTCTAAATTTCATTGAAGAGGAAAATATTTTCATTAAGTAATGCTAAACTTTGGTTTCTTGAACAAGTATGTGACTCTTTGCATTAAATCAATAATGTTTTTAACGTATAAAACTTATCATCTTTCATTTCACAGCAACTTTAGTAACACTTATGAAACTTGACATTCACTGTAATCATTATTTTAACATTCTATTTTTGTTTTCCTTGTTTAGTAGTTAAAGATCTGTGAATGTATTTAGAGATGAACTTCTGCTATTAGCACAACAGAAATTAGGCATGTGGTACTATAACACAAAGCACTGCTCTATATACAGGGTGTAAAATTAGTGCGTAATTCTTATGTTGCTCCGTAACCATTTTAGATAGAGAAAAATCGTTAAATATGAAAGTTGTGTATTAGCTTCTTCTCTGTAACCCAAAAATGTCTACAATTTTACAGGGTGTTGAATTTTCGGATACTAATATCCAACTTAAATATTTTTAAATGAAACCCCCCTATGTTTTTAAATATTCTTATTCTATCATCAATTGCATATCTCGCAGTGTTTTGCTTTTTTAATTAGGATCAGTCATTACAGAGTTATTCAACCTTTTGAGAAAAATATGACGTATGCAAACACTACAAATAAAATCTGCAGCGGCCACATTGAGATTAATCAAAAACATTTTGTAAAATGTTTTTCAAGATCTACAATCATCCTAAAACTTCTAATTTAAATTCCGTTGTACAGGGTGGTGCAATAACTTAATATTTCTATTAGCCATAACTAATTTTTTTTTAATGGAATACCCTGTATTTTGTAAATGATTCGATTTTATACTGGGTTTCCTATACCTAAAGTTGACACTTTATTGCAATTTTAACAATAACAGGACTATGTTATGCGAATTGTAATTTTTTGGAGGACTGTGAAAGTAACTGCAAAAACTATTAATTCGCAGTAAATTAGCATTTGTGAGATGTGCTGCATAAGTTCACTGTTTTGTGCATCAGAATGAATTTTTCTAGGGAAGAGTGTGTTGTATGTCTTCTGGCATCCCGAAGCTATACTCAGAAGTATACTGACAGAAAATGCCCAACTGAACTTTGCTTCGAAAGACTCAAAGGGAGGTTTGAAACCGCAGGAAGCGTTATATATACAAAACGTATGCGTGCAAGACATGTAACCAAAGAGGAAAACGTATTAATGGTTGTTGCTGCAGTGGTTGGAAATCCTCCCACTCGAAAAATTTCTCAACAAATTGTTGACGCAAGTCATACGTCTGTACACCGTATTTTGAAAAGTAATAAATTCCATATCTACCATATCCAAAAACACCGGAAACTTTTTCCGCAAGATTTAGAAAGCTGAAGGCAATTTTCTCAACTGTGCCCATTTTACTGGTGAGGCGGCTTTTAGTAACAGAGGCCTCCCTAATCAGCGGGATGCCATAATTACGCTACCGATAAACCCAAATTCCTGAGACCAGTTGATCATCAACATCAATGGTCAATATACGTGTGGGGTGGAATTGTCCGGACACAAGTTGTTGGTCCACATTTTTTTTGAGAACCATCTTAATGGGCAAATATATCTTCACTTTCTTGAACATGAATTGAACGATTTACTGCAACATGTCTTGAAAATGTTGTCCCGAGATTATGGTACCAACATGATAGCGCACCTCCACATACGACGCTTAGTGTTCCAAATTCTTTAAATATTAGATGCCCTGGTCGCTGAATTGCACAAGGTGGTCCGCAGACCTGCCTGCACTAGATTTTTTCCTTTGGGGCTGTGTAAATGACATTGTGTACCAAACTCCTCCAACTACTAGCGAAGATATGAAAGAGGGAATTCGTGATGCTTTTCGCCAAGTGACCCATGACATGCTAATTGATGTTCAACGTTCATTTACGGAATGAATTCAACTGTGCCTGCAACAAAATGGCGGTGTGTTTGAACACCTGCTGTAAATTGATCTGGTACTTCTTCTATTAATTTCACTATGTAGGTGTTAAAATTTTGTAATAAAAATAAGTCGTTTTGTGTTGATTATCTGATCAACTTGTTTTCTTTTATGATATCTTTCTATATGCAGAAATGACGCTCTCGTAATATTTAACCTAGCCTTTTAAAATTACAATTCGCATAACACGCACTGTTATTCTTAAGACAGCAATCATTTAAAAAGTGTGAACTTTAAGTATACGCAACCCAACGTAAAATCGAAAACGAATTTATTTTTCAATCTGAATCTGAATGAGTGCAATTAAAAATTATTATTAATTTTATTAAATACATAAATAAAAAGTTTACATCGAGTAGGATTTGAACCTATGACCTGTACTTGGCTAGAGTACCGCGCTAACTATCTGCGCCATCGAGATTCAAGCTCCAATCGATGCAAATTTTGTCTTTATGTGTGTAGAACTGATGTAAATTCTAAATATAATGAGATTACAATCAAATTACTATAGTAATGGAATATGAGCCTGCAATATCGCAAAGATTCACACATACCAAAGCAACTTGACTAATATTAATTTATTACAAGTTTTGTTATGAACGAATAAGTTCAAAGGTAAATATGTAATTAAAAATTATTATTAATTTTATTAAATACATAAATAAAAAGTTTACCTCGAGTAGGATTTGAACCTACGACCTGTGCTTTGCTAGAGTACCGCGCTAACCATCTATGTAGTGTATTCCGTTTAAAAAAATGAGCTATGACCAATCGAAATATTAAGTTTCTATACCATCATAGGAAACACCTTGTACAACGGAATTTAACTTTTAATTTTTCTGATAACAGCAGATGATCTTGACAAACGTTGGAGAAAATATTTTTGATTAATCTGTCACAATGTGGCCGCTACAGATTTTATTCGTTGTGTTTGCATACGTCATATTTTTCCACAATAGTTGAATAACTCTGTAACGGTTGATCCTAATTAAAAAAACAAGACATTATCAAATGGGCAATAGAAGAAAGAATAAGAATATTTAAAACTATACAGGTTGTTCCGTTTAAAATATTTAAGTAGGATATTGGTATCCCAAAATGCAACACCCTGTAGAATTGTAGAAATTTTTAGGTTACAGAGAAGAAGCAACTTTCATAGTTAAAGATTTTCTGTATCTAAAATAGTTACGGAGCAACATAAGAATTACCCACTAATTTTACACCACCCCGTATAACAAGTTGAAGTCGAAAATCTATTAGGAAATGAAAAGGAACAACCAAAGATATGGATGTTGTAATACTCTTCCCTTTCGATTGTCAATTATATTTATTGGTGTAAGTTTAGTACAACTCTAATTTATTCTACCGCAGCTTAGGTCAACTATCGGAGACGGGGAGATTGGAAGGTTAATTTTTATATCTCTATTAATCACTAACCGAGCTTACTTTATAAAAAGTCGCTACCTGTACTGTACCTGTTCATTAAGAGAAAGGATGTACATTTAGCTTTAGTAGGAAACAGTTGTTCGTCTACTGTAATGTTTGCTCCTGGAACATAACAAGCTTTACAGTTACTAATAAATTTATCCCATATTTCGGAGGCCAAAGCAAACTTTTCACTAACTAGACGTTCTTTTCGTGTTGATCGAATATCAAATCTTAAAAATCTCATGATTTCACGAAATCGATTGCGTGACATGATCTTGCGAAAAAATTGCGGTCCCCAAGTAACAGACCATAAACTGTCAAGCTGTAATGTTTTTTGCGCCGTAAGTACCACGAGCTAGCAATATTGAAATAAAAGCGTCAAGTTCTTGAAGAGACAATGACCAGTTTATATCATCTCCTAGTTGTCCTTTAACTTCAATTTCAGTACATTTCTGAATGTGCTTTAGCGTTGTGTTATCTGTAAACAATCAAAATGCACTTAGCACAGAGTTATCAAACACATCTCTTTTTGCATAAGGAGTTGCTCCAGGAGTATTTCGCATTTCTTTACACTATACGGCCAGCATAAAGTCCACATAATTGTACAACTTCCCATATATCAGTAGATTTGGATAACAGTTTACTCCCCACAGGTAAATGCATGTAATTTTTTCATTTTGGATGTTGTTCAATGTCTTCAATAATTTAGATGTGCAAGGATCAGAAGTGACATTATTTACGCTGACATCAGATTCTTCACTTTGTTGACTACCTTCGTCATCAACAGAAACAGCTTGTAACGTGCAAAAATCAGTGTAGGATCGATTTTATCATTTTATCTGGTTACCGTTTCTAAAAGCTGCCTTAAATAAGCATCTGTGACTTAAACATTTAGTAATATGCTTTAAGATTGCTCCTATCTATTTCTTTACTATAATGATTTAAAATTTCTGTGTTTACGGCATTTACTAATGAGTATGATGGACTAATGATTTCTTTCAGCACGCTTACGTTACAAAAAATTATTCCTTTACTGTAGCTAATTTCTACTTCATATATGATTTTCTTTTATGGCGTGTACGTTTCTACGTTACACGCAAATTATTTCTCTCTCATATCCACCTTTGTATTTCAAAAGTTTACTCGCTTTTAGCTCCGCTAGTTTAACGTATTAAAGCTTTCTGTAGTTATTTACCATTTACAAAAATTAATTTCAATTAATACCTATAGCGCCACCTCTGAGATGTACGTAGTTCTGGTGATTAGTATACTTACTTCTGAAAAAGGATCTGTTATTTTGCTGTTGCAAAATATAAATTTCTTAATAAATACACTGTATAAATAAAGGTTTATTCTGTTAACAATACATAAAATTATATTGTAATAACAGTGATTTGGTAGGAATATTTTGGAAGTTGTAAAATTGTTTCTTGATGCGTTGGCTTTCTTTTCAAAACCGCCATTGCTGTGGAATGTTTAAAATTTCTAGAAAATTTTCGTTTTTCTGTTTCGTAGATGTTAAGCAACATTTCTTTTTGTACAATTTTCATAATATAGTATCGCTTTGTTGTATAAGAAGTGATATAATCGCCATTAAAGGCGGATGTAATAGAAATAATTCACTCTATCCACACATTTTCGGTAAGCCGTATCAGATCTCGTTAACCTCGTTGTAATTAGAACTTCCCTTTCAGGTTTCAAACATAAAAGAATTTCATATTATTTCTTCAAAGAAATAGATGTAACCAATTGGTTAAGACATTTACATTAATGCTCGCATTCGACCTTAGAGGTAACATATTCTCACAGAATAAACACCGTTCTAATCCTTTACATTCATCTTATAAGTTTTCATATAACTTTACCGTTACGATTACATCAAAGTTCATGTTTACATTTGGTTTTGTCTTTATTGATGTAACAAGATTACCCGTTCTCTATGTTTTCGGCTTATTGTTAAGATTGTGCTGCTGATAAACTGCGATCAGCTGTGTCTCGCGTACTTGGGATTACGTGATCGTCGAGGTTATACCTATACTGGAGCTGGTGGAATCCTGACTACCTTGAATAACGCATAAGTACTCGAAAACATAGGTCAGCTCTTTCCTTTTATCGGATGAATAATTTTTGTTAAAATTGGTTTCATGTGCCACACCCAGAATGGAGTTCATGTACAACCTCTATTTTGGGGATAATGAATAGTGTACTACTGTTTATGTGGTCGTGCACAGTTGCTTTGCTGCAACATTTATGTTTATACCAGATGTAACTTCTTGTGTATCGTGATATTGAATCATGTCAACTGTTGGGGCGAGATTTAGTGCTAGTTTAAATGCTACTCGGTAGCTCAAGTATATAATATACACTATCGTTTTGTGGATAAGGTTGTTTGGACCAATTTCTTTTTCTAATTTAAATTGCTTAATTACTAATATTTTTAGATAAATTGAATGAACTGAACAAGCTTTTGCAATTGTATTTGTGTAATTTAATCAAAAAGGAGTCTGTATTGAGTTTTGTTAAGCGAAAAGCAAGCTGAATTATTTAATTTTCCTTTTTTGCAAGTAACTGATTTTATAGGTTTTTTTTTTACTTATAGTATTCCCGAACAGCCTAAGATTTGCCTAACGTGCTAAAGCACTCAGGAACACTGGGAGGGTTTAGGGATGTTGTTTGGCTGCCAAGAAATGTTTCTGAATGGCTGGTTTAAATTGACTTAAGTCAAAGTTTGGAGGAAAACAGAAACTGGGTAGTTCATTCCACAATTTGGTCGCCTTGTGGAAAATGTAGATTGAGCCTGTTTAGTGTGACACGATGGAATTTTGTGTGCGTAATTATGGTGTGAATGGGCAAACCGAGTGTTCCTAGCGAAGATGGCCTGCGAAGGTATTAAGGATTGTATTTCGGAGGTACACTTGCCATGGTAATAACTATAGAACAAGGAAAAAACCGAAACTATTCTTCTATGATTCTATGCTATGGTTTATTAAATTGGCCTTTTTAGGCTAAGGTACGTAAGATCTTGCGTCGGCTGGAAAAGATATTGTTGTGATTGGTATTATAATTATAAATTATAAACTGTGGGCGTAAATACAAGCTCACAACTTGCCCTGTCAATCTCATTTTAACTTATACATTTTTTAGTTTTGGGGATAACATACATACTGTGTATAATTTATTTCATTTATTATTCATATACTTATATAGCTATACAATAACATTTGGCTTATTGCCTCCTTTGTTGGGAATTAAAGAAAAAAATAAATGTACCTTTGTTGAGGGAATTGTCACTTAATTACTATTCCTGTCACTCCCTGTTTCAAACTTTACAGGCTCTCTCCTTCTTTCAAGGAACAAGAACCTACTTTCTTTTCCTTCTTTCTTTAAAGCTTGTGACGCCAATTTCGGTTCTTTCCTCACTAACCAGATTCTTAAACCATTTTATCGATATCTCCAAAACACCCATTCATCCGAGTGCTCTGCGGTCTTCGGACCGTTTGATTGAGTATTAGTCGAGCTCACTCATTTCTCCCGTGTTTTTCAGTGTAGTGGTTAGACACGCGGCAAGCTTCCCCACTTTCACCATTTTCGGAGTGGTTATTTGCTCTTTCGGATTCGCATTCAGTTAAGTTTTCCAACTCCGCAAGATAATCTAAACCCTGTTGTGTAGAACCGCGAGACGACCACATTTTTTTTAGTACGAAATTAACCCCGTAATAAGTACTGAAGTATGTCACAAGAACGTTCACTTGCAACTAATTTGAAATCTCAAAGTACTTGAATATATAGATCTCTATAGTAACAAGTTATAATTTGCATTTTTCATACCTCGGAAGCGTAGGTAAAAATAGCGAAGATCATTTATAATTTCGGATATGACTATGTACTGCTTCCCGGTTCTGGTAGCAGCTACCGGTCTTTATTGGTTGTGTTTGTCCTTTTTCACAACTTGTAAAACTCTAATTTTGAACATGAGAACTTTCTCATAAAAGGGTCCTACTAAGATGTATACCTAGATGCAGGTTGGGTTGCCTATCCAATGTTTTACAACATTTCATACATGAAAGGTTTATTTACATATCAAAACGGAAATTATAATATAAATTCTAATATAAAACAAATAAATATATAAACTGAAATTAACTGGCTATATAATGCAGTACAAAACTATTAAAAATAGGTGCAAATATTCTTGCGGTTTTCTTTTAAAAATCGCCTACGCCTATGGTCTAGTTCGGTTCCCAACCTTCCTGTAATGGTGGTATTTTCAATTCTAAAACAGATGTTTAAAACGTGTGGTACCGGTGAATGTGTGTTTCGTTAATTATAAGTGATACTGTATAAGTAATAATGTGAACTGCTGGTGGAGTACGGCAATCAGGAGGTGATTATGCAAGGGGTAAGTAGGAAATCTGATTTAAATACCATGTAAGGTCACACTATTATTTAAAAGTAAACAAGGGTTGTTTAGGTCGGCAATAAACGGTTTACTTAAGGGAATGGTTATTATGTAGGGATAAACAAAAGGTGGTGGGTGAGTGATTTTGTAGGTGGTGATTCTATGTACAGGTGGTTAAAAGATCAAAGGTAAACTGGTGTGAATGTGAGGGGTAGCAAGGAGAATTTATTGTAGGGGATGGCGACGTGATTTATGTGAGAAGATACAGGGGAAAGAGGCTGAATAGTGGTGGTTAGGAAATCCTTTTTCGGGGCACAAGCCTAAACCGTCAAAGGGCAATTTAAGGGAATAACCTTGCTCGTGATTGTAGAGGATGTTTCGGGGCAATACCACCGTCACTCCTCTATAATCTCTAGGATGTCTACCCCTATCCTTGTCGCGGCTTACACCTTCAACAAGTTGATAGTGATAAATATCTTGTTTGGTTGATAAGGATAATGATGCAACAGGGGTAGTTAGTTGTGCATAACCATTCGGGGTGTACAGGCCCTCCGTCTGATTTCACACAAACAACTTCTTTACGTATACCCAAATCGGGGCCAGGACCCACAATAAGTTGGTATACGTATAAGGGATGGGATAGGCACAGGAATCGGTGTCAGGGTAGATGAATGTAATAGGGGGATGGTAGGAAAGAATGTAATGCAGGATTAATGAATCAGGCAGGTTCAGGCAGGATGAATATAGGATTAGTATACTAATAACGTATAACTAATTAAGGAAATGAGGTAATAAGGAGAATTCAGGATCTGAGCAATAATACTGGAATACTAATTTATAAAAGGAAAGTAAATTATGAACGCAAAGTGTCAAGTGACAAGTGTGTTTGGTTGAATGTGAAGGCAGTGTTTATATAGGGATTTTGGGAAGATAGCGGGTAGAGTGGGGAGAGTGGGAACAACTGATAATATGTTTTAAATCATATAAATGCAGTTGTGGAAGAAAATAGGAAATAAGTTTGGAGGAATTTATTGACAAGGATTTAAATTTTCAGGAAGGATCTGCAGGATCATTACACACCACCCTTACCTGGGGAGAAGAAAATCCGTCACCTGGTTTCTGGATTAATCCGAATTCGGTTGCAAGTGTTCGTTTAACCCTCATGAATTCTCCATTTGCCAAACGAATCTTCACACGTCGCCTATTCCTGGCCTTTCCTAGTCCGGGTCGAATAATAATTGAAGGAGGTCTAGGAAGAGGGACGTCAGGGATGCTTAAAAGTGTGATACCCAAGTTATCGGAGGAATTGGCGGTGGTGACGACGGGAGTTTGTAGGTCTAAGGCATCTAGCTCGCGTACCATTTGCTTAAGGGGGAGGGAGTACTAGGGGTGACTGGAAGATCTACAGGATTAAGCGGGATAGGAGAAAATTCCCAATCGGGCAATGGTGATAGGGATAAGAGAGCTACGTTTGGAGGACTGGTGGGCAAAGGAATTTCTGAAACCGGGATGTCAAGAACGGGAGTGTGTACAGGTGAGTGTGAAGTAGCAGGTTTATAGGGACTTAATGCAATAGGATTGTAGGATGTGAATATAGGAGGTAAATTCCTGGAACCTGGTGTCCGATAAGCATGTGGTTGCCAAGGTCGGATAGTTGGACGACGATGCTTCGGACGAGTGTTTCGAGTAGGTGCCATTGTAAGTGACTGGAGTGGCATCACCGAAACTTCGTTTATATGTTCCTTATCGTATTTCTTCCCTCTCCGAAGTCCGTGGGTGTAGGAGGTGGTGATCGTTTCCGGAGGGGGAACCGCTGCGTCGACGCTCTGGATATCTTTCACATGGACCGGTCCTATGTTCTTCTTCGTGTGAGGATCCCGAAGTTCCACGATTACAGGTGAGATAATTTTATTTATTACATATGGTCCGGTAAATTTTGGTGCTAATTTGGCGTTAAAATTTTTAATTTTGCTAGAAAGATAATGAGTCCGTTTATAGACTAACTCACCTAAGTGTGGGCGATATGGGCGTCGACGGAGGTCGTATCCTCGCTTCTGGGTATCGAAAGAGAGAGATAACGTGTCCCTGGCCAGCTGACGTAAGTCCTCGATCCTCTTCATATGTTGGTTACGTTCTGCGGGTACTACAGGGGTTGTAGAAGACTGTTCACGCAGGTATGAATAAGTTACTCCAGGAGGACGGAGTTCCCTGCCTAAATTCAGCAGAGCTGGGGAAAATCCTGTGGAAGAGTGTGTTACGGAATTGACAGCAAAGGTTATTTCGGGTAAGTGTACATCCCACTCTTTCTGATCTTCTCCGGTGAATTGTGCGATCATAGTACCAAGTACTTTATTAGCACGTTCCACTGGATTAGCCTGGGGAGTGTATGGTGGTGTCAGGCGGTGTTTAATTCCTAGTTCTTCCAGGGCGTTCTGAAACAAACGACTAACATATTGGGGACCATTATCGGTGATGAGTTTGTCAGGGCAGCCATAGCGGAACACTATCTGGTCTCTAAGGGTCTGAAGAATCGCAGGACTGGTAGCTTGTCTGAGAGGTTTTACTTCGATCCACTTGGTCATGCAATCCTGAAAGACAAGTAAGAAGGTGTGACCTTTTTTTTGTACGTGGTAGCGGTCCAATTAAATCTGTACTGACTACTTGCCAAGGATGTCCAGTTTTAGAGAAGTACATCTCCCCTGCCGGTTTCTGGGTAGAAGCTTTAAATTGTATACAGGTATGGCATCTTTTAATGTGTTTAATGACATCGCCCTTGATTCCAGGCCAGTAATATTGTTGATATATCCGTGATAATGTCTTGGAGATACCTAGATGTCCAGCAGTGGGGGCGTCGTGACATTCCTTGAGAATAGAGCATCTCTGGCTCTTAGGGACACACCTTTTCCAGCTGCTGTGTACTCCGGCCTCGATTTCAGGTGAGGAATCTGGGAGTTGTTTGTATAGCTGACCATTTGCTATTTTAAACAGGGGATGGGCGGCCGGATTTTCTTGGACTTGGCGGACAAGAGTCAGGCAACCGGATTCGGGGGCGGTTTCTTCCAGCGGGCACAGGGCTGGAGAAGAGAGTGGTCCATCATGTATACGGGAAAGTGCATCGGCAACTTTATTTTGTGTTCCTTTTCGGTATTCTATGGAGAAGTCATACTGCTGGAGTTCCATAATCCACCGAGCCAGTCGTGACGTGGGTTTCTCTAAGGTACGTAACCATTTCAAGCTGCGGTGATCTGTAATTACAATGAATTTATATCCTTCCAGGTATCCTTTTAGTTTTAAGATGGCCCACACGACTGCTAAGCATTCCTTTTCAATCGTGGAATAGTTTCGCTCGGGCTGGGTTAATGCTCTACTCACATAAACGATTACATTCTCGTTGGGTCCTTCTCCCTGAGTTAATACTGCTCCAATTCCTGTAGAACTGGCGCCGGTTTGCAATACGAAGGTCTTGGAAAAATCAGGGCATGCTAAGATGGGAGGAGAGGTGAGTACTTGTTTGAGTCTGTGGAAGGCTTTTTGTTGATCTGGGTCCCAAGTAAACTTTTGTTCTTTGCGTAGCAGTTTAGTTAACGGTTGACTCAGCTGTGCAAATTGGGGAACGTATTTTCTGTACCACGAGGACATGCCTAGGAATCGGCGTAGTTGTTTGATTGTGCGTGGTACGGGGAATTGGACAATCGCTTCTATTTTATCAGGATCAGGCTGGATTCCCTTGGAAGTGACCACATGTCCGAGATGTTTCAACTCTGTTCGGCAAAACTGACATTTCTCGGCTTGTAACTGGAGTCCACTATCTCGTAGTCGGCGGAAAGCTTCCTGTAAGTTTTGTAAATGTTCCTTAAAAGTTGTTCCTAATACTATAATATCATCCAGGTAGACGAATGCCTTGCCTATTAGGTCTGGTCCAATAATGCCATCTAGCAGGCGTTGAAAAGTGGCAGGGGCCGAATGCAAACCGAAGGGAGTACCTTAAACTGAAAGAGTCCTCGTCCCGGGACTGTAAATGCAGTGATTGGTTTACTGGATTCCTCAAGGGCACTTGCCAATATCCCTGCTTTAGGTCCAGAGTACTAATATAATGAGCCTCCCTCAATTGGTCCAATATTCCTTGGATAAAAGGTAGAGGATAAGCGTCTTTGACGGTTAGCTGGTTCACTTTCCTAAAATCAATACAAAAGCGAGGGGCACCGGAAGATTTTTTAACTAACACAACAGGCGAACTCCACGGACTGCACGATGGTTCTATGATGTCCTGGGCTAACATCGCATCCACTTCCTGGTTAATGAGTTGTTGTATGGCAGGGTTTCGAGGATAATATCTCTGTTTTACGGGATCTACTCCAGGGAGTAGTGTAATACGGTGAGTTATTCGGGTAGTTCTTCCTGGTAACTGTTGAAATTGGCTTAATTCTAGGTACAGAAAATCATTAAGTTGTTGGAGTTCCGTATCATCCGGTCCGTGAATACCTCCTAATCCGGTTACTGATTCGTTCGGTAGCGGGAGAATTTCGTTCTTCGTTTCGATGTGAAGAGGAGTAAGTTTGATGGTGACTTGCGATTGTCTCAGGAAATCCAATCCTAAAACTACATCGGTAGATAATGTAGGTAAATGTTGTCCTAGCAATGAATACTGCTGTCGGCCAAGCCTGACGGGAAATCGGTAGCTGCCCAGCGAATGGGTGATTGTATTATCGGCCAAACGGACGGGTTCTTGCTGCAGCGTTTCCGGATATATAGCGTTTCTTACCAACAATTCTTTTAATTTTCTGCCAAAATACGTTCTAGAGGCGCCAGTATCCACTAGAGCTTGTATTGGTTGATTAAAAATATGGAGGGTGACAAAGAGTCGGTCATCCGTTATAATAGGTAAGAGTACTTGTGTCGAGGGAGATGACTGTGTAAATTTTTTGATGTGTTGTAGCCAGGCCTTCCATTCTTTGCTGGAAGTGGTGGCATGCTTGTCTGGAACTGGGGAGGTAGCCTGATGTGGTGAAGGTTTCCCTACCGCCTTCACCGGCGATAGAAGTTTCCCGGCTTTGGACATGGACAATCCCTGGATAATGTGCCATTTTTCCCACACCTGGAACAGAATATCTTGACGGGTCTTATGCACTTATCTCGAACGTGACCCTTTTCGCCACAATTCCAGCACACTTCGTCTCGTCTATACAGCAGACTAGGAATGTCTTCTGTTGGGGGCTTCCTTCTATTTTCCGTTTCTATCGGGGCTAGACGTGATGTGGAAGGGGGGTTGGTGTCTCTAAAATGTACGCGGGGTGTACCAGAAGTATATGCCGTATTGTAGCTTCGTGCAGGTAATCTTTCGTATTGTCTGGCCATTTCTAGCAGTTCAGGTAATGTAGAGAAGTCTTGTTGTCGAATATAATATTTGTATTCCGTTTTCAGGTTGTCGTATAGTCGTTCGAGCTGACTGGCAACATTCAACCCTCCATGGCGTCTCATCAGTGTCAGGAGAGAAGTGACATATTCTCCTGCCTTTTCTTTCGGTCTCTGGACTCGATTTCTTATTTCTTCCTCTAATTTCTGCTGATATCGGGGTGGTAAGAACTGTAATCGAAAATCTGTAAGGAAGTCGTACCAGGTATGCCAATTACATCGGTTGTTCCTATACCATAGTAGAACGTTCTCCTTAAACAGTTCAGGTAGTGCTGACAACATTTCATTATCAGGAGTTGGTAACAGTGCTGGAGCTCCTGTAATCTCTCTAGGAAGGACATGGGATCACTAACTCCATCATATTTGAGTCCCCATTTTCGAACTCTGTCACAGGTATCCGCTGTTCGATGTGGAAAGTTCTGGGTTGAAAAAGTGGATGGACCTGGTGTAGTACCACTCAGTTCGCTGGTCTCAAACTGTAAGACAGGTTCTATCGGGATGGGTAAGTTAACTTGACCTTCTCCAGTCCTTAAGTATTTTATAATCCTTGCTCGAAGAATTTCACTTGTTCCTGTTGTATCCAGTCTGTATTTTCCTGCCTCTTCAATCAAATTATCCTTCTTAAGTGTGTACACCCAACCTACACGAATATCTTTCTCTTCGGGAGTTTGGGTACTCATTATTGCTATGTTTTAGGTTTGGTCCGGGTTGAAGAATTGGAAAACTATAATTACACTGGTTATACTTTAAATAATGTAGAATTTGTGGAAGTTGGAATTCACTGACACTTTTAACTGTTTTGATTCTGGTCCTAGAAAGTAATTAGAATTAAGTTTTAAATGTTTCTTCTTTAATATAATTGTGCACACTTTTAATTTATATGTCCGGTGTAACAATGTTTATTAATTTGCCCTGTAAAGGAGTGCTTAATAATGTATTGTAAATTTGTTGTTTCTGAAAAATAACACTTTTACTTTTATATATCCTGTGAAACAATGTTGCACATTTATTATTAATTAGTTCTGTAAAGAAATGATTAATTAGATTATTTTGATTTCTGGAAAATAACAATTCTAAGTTATATATCCTGTGAAACAACGTTACACATTTATTATTAATTAGTTCTGTAAAGAAATGATTAATTAGATTATTTTGATTTCTGGAAAATAACAATTCTAAGTTATATATCCTGTGAAACAATGTTAATCATTTATTATTAATTAGTTCTGTAAAGAAATGATTAATTAGATTATTTTGATTTCTGGAAAATAACAATTCTAAGTTATATATCCTGTGAAACAATGTTAATCATTTATTATTAATTAGTTCTGTAAAGAAATGGTTATATATCCTGTGAAACAATGTTAATCATTTATTATTAATTAGTTCTGTAAAGAAATGATTAATTTGATTATTTTGATTTCTGGAAAATAACAATTCTAAGTTATATATCCTGTGAAACAACGTTACACCTTTATTATTAATTAGTTCTGTAAAGAAATGATTAATTAGATTATTTTGATTTCTGGAAAATAACAATTTTTAATTTATTCTTCGACCGGAGTTGGAATATGAATTATTTGTATTCTCGTGCCTGGGAAAGTACTCGGACAGTCTGTCTGCTTGCTGTAAGAAAATAATTATTGTTATTTGTCAGGAAATAATCGTTCTGGTACAACTTGCTGAAAGTAAATGTTAGCGGGGAAAATGGGAAATGCACATGCAAAAATGCTAAAGGAAAATTGCAAAATGCCCTACGTTGGGCGCCACTTGTACTGCTTCCCGGTTCTGGTAGCAGCTACCGGTCTTTATTGGTTGTGTTTGTCCTTTTTCACAACTTGTAAAACTCTAATTTTGAACATGAGAACTTTCTCATAAAAGGGGGTCCTACTAAGATGTATACCTAGATGCAGGTTGGGTTGCCTATCCAATGTTTTACAACATTTCATACATGAAAGGTTTATTTACATATCAAAACGGAAATTATAATATAAATTCTAATATAAAACAAATAAATATATAAACTGAAATTAACTGGCTATATAATGCAGTACAAAACTATTAAAAATAGGTGCAAATATTCTTGCGGTTTTCTTTTAAAAATCGCCTACGCCTATGGTCTAGTTCGGTTCCCAACCTTCCTGTAATGGTGGTATTTTCAATTCTAAAACAGATGTTTAAAACGTGTGGTACCGGTGAATGTGTGTTTCGTTAATTATAAGTGATACTGTATAAGTAATAATGTGAACTGCTGGTGGAGTACGGCAATCAGGAGGTGATTATGCAAGGGTAAGTAGAAATCTGATTTAAATACATGTAAGGTCACACTATTATTTAAAAGTAAACAAGGGTTGTTTAGGTCGGCAATAAACGGTTTACTTAAGGGAATGGTTATTATGTAGGGATAAACAAAAGGTGGTGGGTGAGTGATTTTGTAGGTGGTGATTCTATGTACAGGTGGTTAAAAGATCAAAGGTAAACTGGTGTGAATGTGAGGGGTAGCAAGGAGAATTTATTGTAGGGGATGGCGACGTGATTTATGTGAGAAGATACAGGGGAAAGAGGCTGAATAGTGGTGGTTAGGAAATCCTTTTTCGGGGCACAAGCCTAAACCGTCAAAGGGCAATTTAAGGGAATAACCTTGCTCGTGATTGTAGAGGATGTTTCGGGGCAATACCACCGTCACTCCTCTATAATCTCTAGGATGTCTACCCCTATCCTTGTCGCGGCTTCCACCTTCAACAAGTTGATAGTGATAAATATCTTGTTTGGTTGATAAGGATAATGATGCAACAGGGTAGTTAGTTGTGCATAACCATTCGGGGTGTACAGGCCCTCCGTCTGATTTCACACAAACAACTTCTTTACGTATACCCAAATCAGGGCCAGGACCCACAATAAGTTGGTATACGTATAAGGGATCGGATAGGCACAGGAATCGGTGTCAGGATAGATGAATGTAATAGGGGATGGTAGGAAAGAATGTAATGCAGGATTAATGAATCAGGCAGGTTCAGGCAGGATGAATATAGGATTAGTATACTAATAACGTATAACTAATTAAGGAAATGAGGTAATAAGGAGAATTCAGGATCTGAGCAATAATACTGGAATACTAATTTATAAAAGGAAAGTAAATTATGAACGCAAAGTGTCAAGTGACAAGTGTGTTTGGTTGAATGTGAAGGCAGTGTTTATATAGGGATTTTGGGAAGATAGCGGGTAGAGTGGGGAGAGTGGGAACAACTGATAATATGTTTTAAATCATATAAATGCAGTTGTGGAAGAAAATAGGAAATAAGTTTGGAGGAATTTATTGACAAGGATTTAAATTTTCAGGAAGGATCTGCAGGATCATTACAACTAAACAAGTTCTGACTTGTAGTCAGCTCCTAAAAATTATCACAATAATACTAAAATACATTTTTTTATCACAAAGTAGTAATTATTTTTGTTATACAACCCCGAAACTGATTATGAACGTTCAAAATGACGGTTCCAGCAGCTATACAAATACTACAAAAAAACTCTAAAAAGGCTTAATTTTCTTAATATATTTTTTTATATTCTAAAAGTACATAAAAATCTAGAAAAGGTCATAGTACCTCAACACCGTAACTCCGAACACATCAGAGAAACAACTTTTTAAAGAAGGTACGCGGACAAATTAACCGCCGCGGCAGTTCTAGTGTTAAACGACGTTAGTAATGACGGCAACAGGGATCAAATTGATTATTTCTTAATTTGTGAAAAGTAATAAACAAAAGGTTAATTAATAAACAATCAATCTTTACAGGGCGAATTTTAAATCAAGGATCAAACAAAAGTCAAGACTAAGTTCAATAAGGACAATATAAAGTAAGGTTGATAAAAAATAAAGATAATATAATACCGCCAATGAAGGACGAGGAGGCGGAATAGCTAAATATAGTTTATAATTATTTTAGACTGTCAAGCATATTTCGTACTATATGACACAAATAACGTATCTTTCGGATCTTGTAAATGAGTACTTGTACACAAGAATTGTTTTGACGTGTATTTCACTATACAATATGAACATGATGCCACTGATATTTCTAGCGTGTCATGCTATATCTTTAGTACGTATATTTGAACATAAAATAGTAATATTTTACTTTTATTATTGGTTTATCATGCACAAATGTGAAACAATAGCGCTACAATTTAAAATAACTAATTTATTCACTAATTTATGAAATACAAGTTCTGAAAATAACACTTCCTCATTCTGTCTGCGCAAGAGAGTAAAACATATTGATGATTACATATTTTGACTGGTATTATCAAAAAGATATTACGAAAACTAAAGTTGACTTTTTTTTTGAATAAAACAGTATTTTGTGATGTAGTAGATTATGCATTTACAGTTTTGATTGACATTATTGAGCTTAGAATTATTACCAAACTTAGGGTACTTTGTTAAATTTTTAAGAGAAAAGTTAAAAGCATCTATGAATTTATTGCTTCATGTTGAGTGTGCAGAGATGTCATTTGTAGCATCTGACGTAAAGACGCGTGATTTATCGATACGATTCAGCACTAGAGCTTAAAACGCCGCACTTCTTAACGATATCGACAGTGAAGTATTACAAAATTTTTTTAAGAGACATGGACAATCTTAAGATTACTTGGACGTGAACGTGTTGCAAACTGCGTGTTATTGATCGGGATCATAACCAACTTTGTGTGAATAAATCCTTTCTAACTACGTACATAAAAATGATTAGAGAATAATAAATATTATCAAATTCTCCTTTTCTTTATATTGAACAGCTATTCTGATAATCGCAAGTAATATTATGATGTAACATGTGAACAGTTACTAACATACAAACAATTTCAATTGATTCCCGGTAGAAAACGGAAAGTGAAATTCTAACCCACTTTAAACCTAGAACCATAACCAAAATTTTTCACGCTTATTACTAACGAACGTAAAGTTTACGTATGCGATGGAAATCACAAGTTAAGGGCGAATAAATAAAAATATTTAAGCTTTGTTTTGCTAAGGGATAGGATACAGGTATTTAATTGTTAAAGCACATGTCAAATATGAAGTAGGGGATTAAAAAAAGGAATTCACATATAATAAGATAAAAACCATTTAAAATTCTATCCAATTCTTGATCAGCATAGTAGCGTTTAGCTTTTCGTGCCATTCTAGACAACACTATTACGAATAAAATGTGCTCAAAACTACCTCTTTCACTCGAAAACCTAGTCGTATTACTAACGTACGTAAAATTTACCTGCACGCGCTTACAAATTCCAACATGAACTGATAAATATAGAAAACAATTTACCACTATTCACCACTACCATTTAAGATTCTACCCAATTCTTGATCAGCATAGCAGCGTTTAGCTTTTTGTGCCATTCTAGATAACACTATTAAAAAAAATTGTGCTCAACACTACTCCAAAAACTCTAAAACTTAGTCGTATTCATAACGTACGTAAAATTTACCTGCTCGCGCTTACAAATTCCAACATAAACTAAACAAAATTAAATGTCGAACAGTATTAACTACAAATATTATTACACGGACACGGACACGGACGCAGACACCGACCCGGGAACGGATACGGACTCGGAAACGGACACGGACACGGACACAAACACGGACACGGACACTGACACGGACACGGACACGGAACACAGACACGGACACGGACACGGACAAGGACGCGGAAACGGACTCGTACACGGACTCGGACGCGGACACGAATACGGACACGGACACGGACAAGGACACGGACACGGAGATGGTCACGGAGACGGTCACGGACACGGAAACGAATACGGACACGGACACGGACACGGACACGAATACGGACACGAGCACAGTCACGGACATAGACACGGACACGGACACGGACACGGGCACTGACACGGAAACGGACAAGGACACGGAAACGGACAAGGACACGGAAACGGACAAGGACACGGAAACGGACAAGGACACGGAAACGGACATAGGCACGAACACGGACACGGACACGGACACGGACACGGACACGGACACGGACACGAACACGTACACGCACCCGGACACGAATACGGACACAGACACGGAGACGGACACGGACATGAAAACGACACGGGCACGGACACGGACACGGACACGGACACGGACACGGACACGGACACGGACACGACACGGACACGGACACGGACACGGACACGACACGGACACGGACACGACACGACACGAACACTGACACGGACACGACACGGACACGAACACTGACACGACACGGACACGGATACAGACACGGACACGGAGACAGACACGGACACGACTCAGACTCGAACACAGGACACGGAAACAAACAGGACACGGACACGTACACGGACACGGACACGACACGACACGGACACGGACACGGACACAGACACGGACACGACACGAGTCACGGACACAGACATGGACAAGGACACGGACACGGACACGCTCACGGACGCAGACACGGAGACGGAGACAGATTCAGACACGACACGGACACGGGTACGGATAGACACGACACGGACACGGACACGGACACGGACACGGACACGGACACGGACACGGACACGGACACGGACACGGACACGGACACGGACAAAGACACGGACACCGTCAAAGACACCGACACGGACAAAGACACTGACACCGACACGGAAACGGACAGGGACACGGGCACGGACATGGCCACGGCCACGGACACGGACACGCACAAGGACACGGAAACGAAGACGGACCCGGACACGGACACGGGCACGGGCACGGACAGGGACACGGACGCGGACACGGATACGGATACGGACCGGACACGAACACGGACACGGACATGGACTAGTACTCAGACACGGACAAGGACATGGACACGGACACATGCACGGACACGGACACGGATACGGACACAGACACGGACACGGACACAGACACAGACCCAGACACAGACACAGACACAGACACAGACACAGACACAGACACAGACACAGACACAGATACAGACACAGACACAGACACAAACACACACAGACACCGGCCAGACGCAGACACAGACACAGACACAGACACAGACACAGACACAGACACAGACACAGACACAGACACAGATACAGACACAGACACAGACACAGACAGACACAGGCACAGACACTGACACAGACACAGGCACAGACACAGGCACAGGCACATGCACGGACACGGACACGGACACGGACACGGACACAGACACAGACACAGACACAGACACAGACACAGACACAGACACAGACACAGACGCAGACGCAGACGCAGACGCAGACGCAGACGCAGACGCAGACGCAGACGCAGACGCAGACGCAGACGCAGACGCAGACGCAGACGCAGACGCAGACGCAGACGCAGACACAGACACAGACACAGACACAGACACAGACACAGACACAGACACAGACACAGACACAGACACAGACACAGACACAGACACAGACACAGACACGACACAGACACAGACACAGACACAGACACAGACACAGACACAGACACAGACACAGACACAGACACAGACACAGACACAGACACAGACACAGACACAGAGACAGACACAGACACAGGTACAGACACAGGTACAGACACAAGCACAGGCACAGGCACACACAGACATAGGTACAGACACAGACACAGACACAGACACAGACACAGACACAGACACAGACACAGACACAGACACAGACACAGACACAGACACAGACACAGACACAGGTACAGGTACAGACACAGGTACAGACACAAGCACAGGCACAGGCACACACAGACATAGGTACAGACACAGACACAGGTACAGACACAGACACAGGTACAGACACAGACACAGGCACAGACACAGGCACAGACACAGACACAGGCGTAGACACAAAAACAGACGCAGACACCCGTCAGTTCTTTTTTACTCGTACCTGCTCTTGTGCGGGTTTAGAGCCTTATTAGTAAATCGGTCTTGTAGCAATGCAGTTTTAGTACTTTCTGTTCCTTGTTCACGTTACGATCGTCTGCTAGCCGTCTTGATCATATAACTAACGTTTTAACTACGAATTGTACTTGTGCGGGGTAGTAATGTGATTTGACATTTAAGTATCCGTTTGTGTTTCGCCTTTCTGCATCTCGTATACCCTAATTCTTGTCCCGTCTTGTAAACTAGTACATCCAAATATGGCAGTTTTTATATTTCGCTCGAATTCTATCCATTAGTTTATTTTAGCGCGCATTCCTTTCAAATGTCTTATAAATTGGCCTAACTGCTCACGAGCATCTGTCGATATTAGAAACGCACGTGTACATATCTCAGCCATAGTTTGCATTTATGGTTCGCTGTTGCGCTTGGTCGTTCCTGTAATTCCTGCACGACATGTTGAGTACACTTATCTGTAGTATTGGTTTCTATAATTAAAATAGTGGCGTAACATGGAATTTTACCAAATGTGAAATCGTTGTGAATCTTTACACAAACTTCAGGGCGAAACGAGAATCTAGAGTAAAATACTATACGTAAAGTTATGCACATCACAACAGTAAAGATAGTGATTAAGAATTGTTGATCCGTTTTCTTAAAAGGTTAACCGTTGTCACTTTGTATTTTGCTCCCTTCTAGTTATATTCAAACAAAGTGACAATTAAAAATTAATATGAAAATTTGCTACACAATAGGGTCATCGGCATTGGTACAGAAGTTTGAAAATCTTCAAATGTCTACATATAAACAGTTTAATATTATAAAAAGTTTAATGAATTCTTAATAAAATACTTATCTTTTTTGGGATTTTTTAATGGTGTACTTTAAATTATACAATCTATACGTTTCGATAACACTTACAGTTATCTTCGCCAGTAGTAATGTTTGTTAAAAATTGTTAAAGATGTAGTAAACAATTTTTCAAGATTGTATAATTTAAAGTACACCATTAAAAAATCCCAAAAAGATAAGTATTTTATTATGAGTGTTAATGGTGAAAGTTTACATTTTCATATTTAATGAATTCTGTTTTAGTACTCCTTGTATTTACGTGTATGCATTATTTAACACACTATGCGTCGCAGCTTTCGGAAGATAATGTAAACCAAATTATCAGTATTACTTTCGCAATGTTTTTAATAGGTACACTAGGACGGTTATCATCACAAATTGATATCGCTAAAGGTCATATAAAATTCCCCCAAACTGATTACCGAACATATCCAATTACCAATATTGTGCGCCTTTAACTGCAAATACTGTATAGTGTGAACTATAATACTAAACACAATCTAATTACTTTTCATCGTTAACCCCTGTTTAATACCTTGTAGTATTGTACCAAGCTTGAAATTACAACAATCGTCGAATTGCAAAGTTGCTTTACTTATATACGCACAGCGTCCAAATCTATCACACCTATTACCTACAAACCATGTATTATCAAAATATAGCTGAAGTAAAACCAATAAAATCAGGAAAAGGAGCAAACTCGTATTTAATAAAATTTTACTAATTGCGCAAGAACTCATTAATTTACACAAAAATCTTCATATCTTATCTATCAAAAGCAATTCCAAAAGTATATAAATAAGGATATCAACCTCTACTCGTGCTGACTCATATCAACCACGAGCGGGTACCGGCAATAATTAACAAAAAAATTGATAGAAAATATTGATGATAGACGTTTGACCTACAGAAGACAAGATTTCCAGAAAACACGGAAAATATTGCAAAAATTTTTATACTCGTTTATATCATTTTTTTTGTTTAGTATGTTATATATTATACCAAAAACGTGACAGTCTGTAATGAGAATATTCAATAAAATCAAGTGAAGACTGATACTTGCGTATATTCAGCTAAAAGCTTTATGTAGGTACCTAGCTAGAAAACTAAGTACTTAAAAAATACATTTATAAAGTGGTGCTTAGAATATATAAGAACTTAGTAAATAAAGTTGAAAGCTAACACCTTACGAAACTACTTAGGTTCACAGGAAATTCTTTTATTTAACAACTTTGTAGTAGTATATCACTCGATGCACATACTTCAATGCTTTCGAATGTAAGTTCGACCTAGTAAAAGAAACTTGAGCTCTTTTTACCTTCAGCCTAGGTATAAGTGCACTTCTTATGGTTTAATGCATAATCAATTTTACCTTAAATTAATAACAAAGGTGTAAATTACATTTTGATATAGGGTTAAGCAATACAGTGATTGGCCATTTAAGAGAATTTTCCTTGTGTTTTAAGTGAAATTAAGTGGCGATATTAGTTAAAATTATAAAAAAAATTAGGTATTATAAGGAATAGCGTAGGTTTTTGTTACTTTTAATCATAGTTTAGTTTGATGAACACAAAATTATTAATATCATTTTAATCCAAAGGGTGAACAAAAATATAGTGATTGGCCAGGTAAGTATAATGATTGGCCGCATTTAAACATAGTGATTGGCCTACCTATTCTTACCTGTTTTTATGTTATCAACACAACAGATGTTAATTACTTAAATTAAAAACAACGAGTAACGAAGTTTGGCAAATGTAAATAAAAATGCAGTTTATTTTAATCGAAGTTATAATAAAATTTACTAGTACCTATATACACATTTCTTTACATACATTATTTTTTAAACAACAAAGGCAAGAAAACACGTGAGTTTGATTTATGCAAATTATGTTTTTTAATACAAATTAAGTGGTTCGATTGCACGTAATACATTTAATACCAAAACTCAGAGCATTAAAATTGTATGTAAAAGAATAACATATTCCAGTTGTAGATATAAAATTATTCTCTTTTGAAAGGTCTACTTCAGCCATTGTCGTGCTGTCTGTTGACATCGAAAAGGTATTTGATTCATAGTCCACGTCGTCCTTAAACAAATTCCTTGTAGCCATTTTAAGTTTTTCTCCTATATTTTCTTTTATTGTGTCCACTTTAGCTGGATCCTGTTTTTTTTTATTGGTCGGTTTTTTATTTTCATTAACTGCTTTTCTTTTCTTTATTTCATTAATCTTAGTTTTCTTTTTTACCTGTAATTCAATTTTTCTTCTTTTTCTTCCTTTTCAACTTTTTTCTTTTCTTGAACTTCGATTCTCATTTTCTTTTTGCCCTCTTTTTCTATCTCTTTTTGCAGCTTTTCTTCTACCTGTCTTCTTTTCATGGCTCTCCATTCAGTACCTGTTATAATAAATGAAGTCTTCTCAGTTTCCTTAATGCCTTTTCTAGTAGGGGTTTTGGCATACTGCAATATTTCTTCTAAAGGATATGGTGTAACGTTTTCCTTGTTTTTCAAATTATAATTCTGTAAAACAACTTCTTCAATAATTATGGGTTTAGTTGCTATTTGAATGTGTTCAAATACGATTGGTATGTCTTCCAAATTAAATATTTCTTCGGTGCTTATTATACTTATATCTTCTGTTTCACATTCCTGATGCAACATCATGTCTGTATGTTCTACTTCTCGTACCTCTTGTATTTCAGATTTTTTATTTAAATTTGTTTCGTCCTCTACTGCCATTACTACTGCTAGGACGTCTTTTTTCTGTAATGTTTCCTCATTGTCTTCTACTGGCGTTAGCACTATTGCTTCTGTATTGCAGGTAGTGTCCATTTCTAATAATGCGTCTGAGCTTTTGTCTCCACAGCTTACTTTTTGTTTGTGCGGCCGTTCAATATTTTTGGAAAATTCTTCTCGGTATAATAAAAGAGTATCCGGTGAAACATCAGCTGTAACATGCGTACCGTTTTGAAATTGTAAAATTTTGTCTGCGCCCACAATCGTTTTGAATGTTTCGTAATCTAGGGTTTTTTGTTCAACTTCATATTTTTTTTCTTTTATGCTACTAACCAAGCACTTCTGAAAATCAATAGTATTTGGATTGAAAGGACACAATCCCGTGGCTTTAAACCCATTCTTAATTGTTTTTTCTTTACTGAAGGTGTCAACTACTTTTTTTAATATGGGGGCAAATTTGTCTTTCGTCAAAGTTTCACATTAAGGTTTTCCTTCTCCAAGCTACAATATACGAGTTGCATTGGGATAAAGAACCGAGCTGGTAGCGTAGTGGTGACACGATCTGCTTAGCATTCGGGAGGTAATGGGTTCGATTCCCGTTACCGTCTACCTTGTATGAGGTTTTTTCAGGGGGTTTTCCTCATACACATGTAGCGGCATGGTCACTGCGTATATTCACAGCATGTGCGGCTGCTTAGGCAAATGCTGGGGTAGTATTTCCCCCCTCAGAACCCTAACTCCGTTCCTTCCGATCCTATCCTGACCCACCCATCCTTAATTCCACCATGCATATATACGTAATGCATGTATGTATGCTGGGAATCCATAATTGTGGCTGAAGGAGCTCGGAAAGCTCGAGCAGCCCGCCCTCCCCCCTTGGGGAGGGAATGAAATACGTGGCCTTTTCCTTTTTTTTTAGGATAAAGACATATTAGAATTATTTGTAAGTCCTTACAAATATCACTTAACTGTAAGGTAACATGGGATGAATGCCCATCTATGAACAAAATTACAGGAAATATCGTACCATTGTTTTTTAAAAATGGATGTAAAACTTTTACAATATAATCTTGGAAGGCATCAGCTTTCATCCACCCGTTTTCAGTAATACCAATTCCTCATTCCGGTGGCACCGAATTCGTATTTGGACGACGCGTGGTCTACTTCGTAAACATTTTTGGATCCAACTGGGGCAAAGACTTTTGTATTTTTGGGACACAAATTGAAACAAGTCTCGTCTCCGTTAAACATTCTTGATGGATCTGACAAAATGTCCCTTGGATTTCAGATATGTTTCAATACCACAGAACCATTTTCTTATATCATTTTCTGTTACGTTGGAACTAGCTGCTGTAACCCCTTCTGGAGTACGTAATGATACATCTGGATGGCGTTTTAAAAAGGCTTTATACCATCCATCGCTTGGGAGATTATTAAGAAATGGATTTTGTCTTGGGTTTCTGTCAAGGAAGTTTTTAACGGAGATTTGAAAATCTTCATTTCTCCTCGGAAAATCCTTCCGGGCATTTTATTTAAGCCATTTAACTAGTACCTTTTCTTCATCGCAAGTTAGAATGGGTGGTGACCCTGACGAAACTTTATTAAATTTTTCGCTGCTCCTGAACTGAAGAGTATCTCTGGGAATGTTAAATAGCTTAGAGGCTTTTCTGATAGACAAAGATTCATCATCTATAGCTTTAATGGCCTTTTGAAGGTCAGTCTCGGAATACTTTTTCTCGTTACTGCGTCCGCTTAAAGGTTTGGGCATCATTAAAGATTGTTTATTTTAGTTATTCTGCAAGAAAAGAAAAACCTCCTATAAGCATATCACTCTAACAATGCTGGTCTGTTAATAATATGAAAAAATATATAAATAAATGGGGTGCGAGTCAAGAAAATATGTGTGAACACTGCTCTAGTGAACTGCGTAGATATTTTAAAATCGTTATATTGAAATTAAGCTTATTATTTTTACAAGTAATTTTACGCTTGAAAGATGCCTTATATGCGCTCTAAATTAAGTTAAAAATAATATTTGTATTTTATTTAAAGTTTAAAATATAGGTAGTCCCAGTCCTAAATTTATTAGAAAACAATGTTTCTATCCTGAAACGAGTGACTAACCCCCAGGCCAATAACTGTATATGATGGCAAAACTTATTTGGTACAGTCATTGACCACCCCTGCCAATCACTGTTTTCTATCAAAATTTTACTGACAGTGATTGGCCTACCGCGAAATTAATAGATTTGTTAGGTTATACCGGTGAAAACTCTTTTAAACTGCACTTTAACACATTATAAATACAATAAAACTAATATAACAATGTTTGGTTACCATAGTATAAAACAAACACTTACCAAAAATTGGTTGATCCTTAACTTTTCCGTAAGAATCTGATCAGTTTAGTCGAACACATACACCTGTCAGAGAACGAATAGCGCCATATTAATACACTGACTCCCTCTGGACAAGTAAGTCACCTCGCTTAAACTAGAAGATTGAATCTGTTTAACGTAATTTCACAATTTCGAGTAATGCGGACAGGGCCGTTATTATTTTAATTTGAAATTCCGCCGGCCAATCACTATCCGGTGGCCAATGACTGTACTGTTTACCATATATTTTGCAGTCAAACGGACATTTTCTAATACGCGTATTTTAGTTTTTACTTCGGCTTTCATAATTTATGGATATTGTAGGCACTTACGTCGTTAACTCAAATATAACCTTTAACCAGTAAAGTGGTTATCTGGAAGTAGCGATCTCATAGACTTGTTGGCCAAATTCTTGTTTCTTTAATTAACAATAAAACAACAAATCCTTTAAAATATTTTATTAAATTAAAAGTAATGGTATCAGTACATTAGTACGTTAGATGTCGCATGGTCCGGTGGCGGTCCAACACTGACCTAATTTATACGCCAGTGATTGAGGCGTCATGATTCCTCGTACGCAGAACTTGATTGTTCATTATTCTTTATATAAGAATTCTGAATAAAATTCAGGTTAAATATTAAGTTAGAGTGGATCGTATTATAGTGTTTATTTCCATTCACCGCTGGCGACGAAGCGACGTGGAAATAATAAAGGCATCGGTAAATTGACAGTTGGTCGCCTGCTACCAGTCTGCCATAACTTCAAATAAGTGCCGTGTCATTTGTCGTATGCGACTGTTAAAGTTCCCATAACAGGTAACAAAGTACAATATTATTGCAACTTATTCATAACGTCACTGAATTTTTTAGATTTTACATATTACTTACACTTTTTACTATGGTTTCAAACAAAAGGACATTGGCGGATCGCGAGTTACAACTTGAAGGCGAACAATATTCAGACGACGATGATTCGGATGTTGATAGCGATGATGGTGTAAAAGATCGAGATTTTGATATTTCTGATAATGGGTGTAATAATTCAACTGATACAGAAGATGAATTTGACTTTATCTGAAAATTCAAGTGGAGAATCTATTGATTCAGATAGTGAAGTTCAACAAATTTTACCGGCTCACATGGAACTTGGATTTCTATTATTGACAGTTACCTCCTTTTTTTAACTGAAGAATTATTAGAACTGATGGTTGTAGAAACCAACCGTAATTCCATGAAAATAAAACAAAAATATAGAGGATTAAAGCCCAGGGGTCGCTTAAAAATTTGGAAACCTGTAGATAAAGAAGATATGAAAAAAATTATTATACACTGGGCTCATTAAATATCCAACAATTGAGTCTTATGGAGCAAACAGCCAGTTTATAAAAATAATATTATTCCTTCACGGAACAGGTCTCAATCTATATTGCGCTTTTGGCACTTTTCAGACAATGAAAATCAAGCCACAATACACAATCGACTTCAAAAAATTGACCCGCTGGTTTTTCAACAATAAATTCAGAGCTTCTCAATCCTGACCAGAGATTGGTAATAGAGGAGAGTATGGTGCCACTTAGAGGCAGAATACGATTTAAACAATATGTACCTGCCAAACGCCATAAGTACGGTGTAAAAATGTGCGACAGGAAAGGATTTATATATCCTTTATCCATTTATCAAGGGAAAAATGAAAGTAAAACCACCGATTCTTTAGCGACAAATGCCCTTATCAAAAATATTTGAATGAAGGAAGAGTTATTGTCAATGATAATCTTTACACTAATCTTCCGCTGGCTAAAGCCGGCTTGAAAAATACACGGTTTGGGTACTTTAAGGAAAAATAGAAAAGGACCACCAAAATTGAAAAAAGGGGAAATTGTTGGCAAAGAAGATGAGTATGGCATGGTAGTCTCAATATGGAAAGATAAAAGGAGAGTACTGATGCTATCTACCTGCCATACCTTAGAAATGGTGAACATCGTTTTCAAACCAAAATTATCACTCATTACAATTCAAGTAAGGCAGGTATTGATTTGTATGACCAGTTGTCCTCTTATTCTTCCTCCATAAGAAAATCTATTAAGTGGTACCACAAAGTCGCTATTGAGTTAGTCATTGGTACAACTGTAGTTAACACCCTAATTATCTATCGAATTGCACATCCTGGTACATTTATCAGTATAACAAAATTGAGAGAAAATATAATAAATTCTCAAGCTCGACAATAATGACGGTGATATGCCCAGAAAATAAAGCAATAATAATCACATAATGAAAGTGCAGTAGAAATAGGAAGATACGAAAAAGATGCACAAAAATTATCTGAAGAAAAAGGAGATATGAAAGCATCTAACCTGTTAAAAAAGGTTACAAGTTTTGGTGCAACATGCGAAGATCAACCGTTTGTTTGTGTAGACTGTTTTTTCGAGCATTACTAATTTAATTAAAAACAAATTTTTGATAATTTTATTTTTTGTGTTAGCCAAGAATATCTATATTTTCAGTTTGTATAGAAGGAAGTTCGAACAAAATATAACTTCATTTCATAATCTGTTTATTTCTAACAATAATTAGTAGAAAACTGTAATTTTTACAGAATTTTCACTACGATTCATTTCAAGATGAATTTCTACTGAAATTATTATCGCAACGCCGAACCACTGCAATTACGTATTCTTTGTACGACGAACATTACGATGGCTACATATTTTACATCTATTTTAAACCACCGGCATCCTAGCTGCTTTTAAACCGATCCAAGACCAGGAGAGCCAGCAGTCAAGCGTCTAGAAAAGAAACATAAGTAGTGGCCGCCGGCAGTACAAGCGGCGTGGTTGGAATCTACTGCCAAATTAGTTCAGCAGCGAACGTGTTGGAGATAAATAAATCCAAATGTTTCAAAGCACAGTATAAAAATAAATGCAAAACATAAAAATACCTGAAACATGAAATAAAAATTAGACATCACAAATTTAATCATTAGATAGCTTTTCAGTAGAATGCACTTTTTATCTACTTTCTTAAAACACAAGATTGTCAGCTTCCTCCTTTTTCCAAGTACTGATCGAATAACAATCATGAGGTCCTTTTCTGATTTAGGATTTTCACTTCTTTGAATCTGAGGTGTGACCATGTTCATACTCCCTTACTAATTCAAATCTTTTAGTGGGACTAGTTTTCGAGTAGCAGTTATACAAAGTAAAAGCCTTATCAATTGAAATATCCAGAATCCTATAAAATGTAGCTAAATACCATCTGCGAAGCCCTGTGTCCTGAAGTGCAAGTAGAGCTTTTCATGTCCAAACAATCTGCTACTACTTTAGTAGAATTATAGAAGGCCATTATTTCTGATAGGCCACTCTCCGGATCGGTTTCCTTGGAAGTAGTAACGTAGAGGCGGTTCTGGACCAGTTCAAGGTCACTCCCCCTCTGGTAGTGAGAAACAAAAGCTGGTGGAGTTCTTCAGGTCAAAATATGATTATCACTTTGTCCGAAAAACCATAGAAAGTAGATCACATCGGATATTTTCGTGGTAGTAGAAACTTTTGAAGAATCTCCCTATTATTTCTTTTAAGTGCCAATATAGGCCAAACCAATTTAATTCTTGAACAAGTTCCGAAGATGAAAAGTAGTTAGCCGACAACAGCCTGAGTTAGTTTATTAAAATTATTATCTCCCTTGGTTATTGTACGTCCATCACTATTTTCACAAGTGTAGATACAACCGTTGTAAAACAAAAGGTTTTAGCGTCAGTTACACACAATGCTTTGTAAATGTAACAGTATCGTTACTAAAATCCTTAAATTAATTATTTAATTTACCCATTTGTTTTTCGCTTAAATTCCGATTCACTAGCCAACCTTAATTTTTTTCCATTCTCCCTTAATAAGAAAACATTTTTAGATTTCGACGCAAGAATTCCCATCGGATTGCCACTTCTATTGTCTTACCCAGTCACGCATAGATATCTTACAATATAAGCGAAAGTGCAACGTTCGACGTCTGCGTTCTTTCTGCCGAGTAACATAGATTTTCCACCGTTGAAGGAGCACCGATGTCGAGCAACGCGGCGGCCTCACGGCGCTGTTAGGCCTGCCTTGTAATCCCCCCCACTAGCAGCCAGGCCAACAACAGGAAGGGCCCGAAGAAGAAGACAGAAAGTACGAAGACAGAAGAGATTTCAGCTACCGCAACCGTAATTCCTTTCTCTGTTGCGGCAGATTGCTCATTGATCTCGTGTGCAAAACTTCACCACAATTGTACACTTACTGGGGTGTACACTCAGCGTAAACAAACACTTCGTAGAACGCGAAATCCTATTTTTGTTTTAGGTTGTCGCCTGAAAAGTATCAAAAATTCCTCTGTGTATGCCAGCAAGGTGAAATGCCTGAGCAGATATTTTATTACCTCGCTTGTCTGAAAGGTGTACCCCTGTTCGGTGTAGCATCCTCCTAATTAATTATGCTATCCTGCCGCCATGTATATAACATATACACAAACGAACTGGTAGACCAGCCAAGCCTCTGCAGACAGACGATCGCATAATAATATCCAAAAGTCCTGTTTCCGTAAGAAAAATCCTGTTAAAATATATATTCCTTTCTCAAATAAATTCCTACCAAATAGCAAGATTAGTTACTTTAGTAAACGATGGGTGTAGTAAATGTTACGCCGATCGTGTAGTGTTCAGTGTGCAGTGGGGAGGGATTTAATACTAGAAATAGGACATAATTTATTTTCCTATAAATACGATACCAGTGAAATGGACCGGAGTTTAGAATTACATTGTAAAGGCAAAATAATAAACCCAAATTGTGAAAAAAAATTTTTTTGATGATACTAATACACAATGGGTAATTGAATACACCCTGAACATATCGTTGCTGTAGTTAAAAATTCCAACGTATTTCCAACTTTTTTATAGATTTTGCAATTGTCTTTTGATATATTGGCACATTTTTTAGTTTGGCATGGCTTTCGCTTGTTTGTTGATTGCGACCCATCTTGTTGATAAGTAGTGGATTTTCTTGTACGTACGTATTCACTCCGGAGTTCATCGGATATTATGTTGTAATGTTGATTTAGAAATAATCCGTAGGATATAGGGAAAAGATTTGATCGTATTAGCATTTGGAATTATTTAGTTGCCATTAGGTTGTATAAAATATAAATGTTAGAGTTTAAAAAGTGTAAATACCCCTTCGACGAAGGGGTTTCCTTGTAGGTGTAATTTTACTTTTTGGTTTGGTTTTTGTTTGTACATTTTACGTTTAATTTTCTGTTAAAAATTTTATAATTTTCTTGTGAAGTCGTCGTTTGAAATTTTTACGTTTTGGAGTTTATTGTTTCATTGTATATTATAGTATTGGATAAGCAACGTAATCTGCACAATTCATATGTTGTAAATTCAGAACTGGAATTGTACGGAGGATCATTCCATTAACAAAGGTATTGTAGTTCGAAGAATCGTAGCTATCGTTGAGTACATTTGGAATGGGCGATCTTCAGCTGTAGATAACAGGTCAGTGAACTTTCGTATTGGAATAAAGTTGCTGCATTGGATTGTTAATCTCGTCTGAGCGCTGCAAGTAAAATTATTTGTATAGATACAAATCATCGTTTTAAGTTCACGCTTACCTATCGTCAATTTACTTCTCCACGTGAGTTAAAAGTTGATTAATAGTAGTTTCATACAGACGAACTTACAAAAATTTTAATAATCGTTTGTAAGTTATTGTGGATGAAATTGTTTATGTCATACCATACCCAAGCATTGCACCCAAAAATTTCATTCTTTCATACATAAAAACAAAACATAAATTGTAATAATAAATACCACATGCATCCCTTATAAAAATCGAAATTAGTAGTCATTCTAATAAAATAAATCGCATACAAACCCAAATTAAAGATAAAATTAAGACGAAAAGCCATGCAACAACCATTTTATAATTATTATGTGTAAAATTTATAAACATGTGAATACTCTTTGTGGAGTAGTGTTAAGCGTTGTTGCCAAGTTGTAATTAAGCAGTTATTGTATCATTGGAATATCGCAAAATTGGAGTTTTAGTTAAGCGAGAACTGCAAACAGTACGAAGTGTTGTATATATATATATATATATATATATATATATATATATATATATATATATATATATAATATATATATATATATATATATATATACATATACAATACATAATATACATATACATATATACATATTCTTTGGGACAAAATAAGGGACTTTTCTTGTGTCACTTTTCATTTGAACGCTTCCTCTTCGATATACAGTGTCAAACTTTACTTTTTAAAAGTGTATTTTTTTATTATCTCTGGTGTGTTTTAAGATATCGCTTTCAAATTTGGTACAAATCTTACTCTTTTCTAAGTGCACCTTCCGTATGATTTTAAGTAAAAAATTCAAAGAACTAATAGAAAAATAAGAGGGGCGTGGTAACCTTTAACCCCCCATTTTTTCTGACGAACGCCTATGAACGTCGCATCCATTTTTTGTAGTAGTTTGATGATTTATCCTACTTTTTTGGCTCTTGTAAACTTTTGATTTGATGCTTCCTTTATGACATACTTTTAGTTATTCGACTAGGTGTTGCGATTTTTTTAACAATTTTTTTATTTTATTAATCAGAATAAATTCGTAATAATAACTTAAAGCAATCAATTGTGCTAATAATTATAATATGAAGTTGAATGCAAACAATGAAATTAAATGTTCGATGTGTCCACCGCCTTCGCGAATGCACCTTCTGGCCCTTTTTATAACTGAAAACCGAATATTTTGGAAAATATTCGGTTTCAATCTAAATACCTCTGCACCTTCTGCGATTCGATCCCTCAATTGATTTTGATTTATTATTGGAACCGTATAAACAAAATCTTTCATGAATTCGCAAAAACCAGTGGATTTACGTCGGGGGAATGAGGTGGCCAACCAATCCAGTGATTAGGGAAATATTGGTTCAAGTGGTTCCGAACATTATTACCATAATGTGGCGGAGCTCCGTCAAATTGAAACCATATATTTTGACGAATAGGTACGTCATCAAGTAAATTTGTAAACTCATTTTGTAAAAAACATACAAAATGTTCGACATTTAAGTTTGGTGGCAAAAATACCGGACCTAAAAGA
Organism: Vesta saturnalis; assembly: GCA_036346205.1. NCBI lineage: Eukaryota > Metazoa > Arthropoda > Insecta > Coleoptera > Lampyridae > Vesta > Vesta saturnalis. The sequence continues at coordinate 5,445,129 of JARFJB010002209.1, read as the reverse complement.
AAATTGTCTAAAATTCCTGCCCACACGTTTACTTTAAAATTTACTTGATGGCTGGTCTCTACAAGAGCTCTTGGATTTTCATCTGCCTAAACATGGGTGTTGTGGATATTCGTTATACCATTTCGTGTAAAGGTAGCTTCATCCAAAAATAAAATGGATCTAACAAACCGGCGGTTATTTTCATTACAGAGCTAGTTGCAAAAGATGTTTCTTGCCTGAAAATCTTGCGGCAATAAGTTCTGTACTCTTTGCACATGAAATGGATGTAATGAGTGACGTTTTAAAATTCTATGCACGTCTGTCGAATTTATATCATTTCCAATCTGTCGAGCTATAATCCTAGTACTAGTACCCGGATTTTATTCAACTATTTGCAAAATTTGTTCCTCTTGATTTGGTGTCATTTTACGTGGCATTCCACATGTTCCTATTCGTTGTTGTTTAAATTTTCCAGTGTCTCAGGCGGCGTACTAAACTTAAGAAAAATTTCCTTTTTGGGTGACACCGATTTGGATACATTAACGCCTTGAAGCTAAACTAGCATTAGAATCACATTTTCTTAAAGTGAGAATGATTGTTCAAAATGTACAATCTAGAGATTTTATTTAAAATCTTACCCATAATTAATATCATATCAGTCATTTCAGAAAATTCCAAAATATTCTCTCTATTGGCCATACCTTATTATTCAGTTTAGCGTTTGAACTCAATAGTTGATTAATTTGACAAACATTTGACAAGACGTATAAAAAATATTAGGTTTTCAATTATTTAAAAAAATAAAAAGGTGCAATCGCGAAGGCTGTGGACGTATCGAACATTAAATTTTTTTTGTATGCGATGTAGTTTTGAATTATTAACTCAACTGATCGTTTTAAACCATTATTATGGATTTATTTTTAACTAAGCTTCTATGGGTAACTTTGTTATCATATCAATTACAGAGTCGGTTAAATTAGCAATATTCGGTAGAATTTCAAGACCAATCAAATGACGTTTTGAGTTTTGATGTGTTTCCTAGTTATTTAGAAAAAACTAAAAATGAGCCGAATTTTCAAACTCAAATATCTTTGAAACCGTTGCAAATAAAGCTAAAACACAAGAGAAGTAATCAACAGATATTGTTACGAACTTTAAGATAAGCCTATTTTTAAATTTATTTTGCATAATAAATAATAATAAATCAAAATCAATTGAGGGATCGCATCGCAGAAGGTGCACAGGTATTTAGATTGAAACCGAATATTTTCCAAAATATTCGGTTTTCAGTTATAAAAAGAGCCATAAGGTGCATTCGCGAAGGCGGTGGACACATCGAACATTTAATTTAATTATTTGCATCCAACTTCGTATTATAATTATTAGCACAATTGATTGTTTTAAGTTATTATTATGAATTTATTCTGATTAATAAAATAAAAAAATTGTTAAAAAAATCGCAACACCTAGTCGAATAACTAAAAGTATGTCATAAAGAAAGCATCAAATCAAAAGTTTACAAGAGCCAAAAAAGCTAGATAAATCATCAAACTGCTACAAAAATGGATGCGACGTTCATAGGCGTTCGTCAGAAAAATGGGGTTAAAGATTACCACACCTCTTATTTTTCTATTAGTTCTTTGAATTTTTTACTTAAAATCATACGGAAGGTATATATATATATATATATATATATATATATATATATATATATATATATATATATATATATATATATATATATATATATATATATATAACCAAGTAGTGCGTGTTAAATAACGGTCCTGATTATTTTATAAAAATAATGTGAACTATTATAATTTTATTGAGGCAAGAAGTATTGAATATTTATTTGGTGTTTGTTGCTTACAAATAAATCAAGAATTAGAAACGAATATTATATGTTTTAAATGGATTTAAAAACAATTATAATATTTGAAGTATGTCAATAATATTTAATATCTATTTTACATATTTATTACTAATCTGGGAATTATTGGATAAATAATAAATAAATATGTATATATATATATATATATATATATATATATATATATATATATATATATATACACATATCATCTTGCTACTCTTGGTGAAATAATCCCTAAAATCGATGGAAAGTGTTGCAAAGGATTTTTATGCAAGTTTGACATTATAAGTGATTTTGAATGTATATATCTATTATATTACATTGAAGCTTAAGTAGTGCTATTATATATGCAAATAATTTTAACAGAGACAAACAAGATAAATAATTTATTATGAACCGTGTGGTTTAACAAGACAAGCTTTAAAAGTACATTTAAAAAAAAAGGTTTGTAAAACATTTTCTCTATTTGACATTTATTTTAGCATTAATGTTAGTATCACTATCTATATATGAGTTTTAGTTAAAAGACTATAATAGTTTTGAAAAGTATTTTGGGATTATTTTCATTCGTTCTATATGAAAACTTTGGACTTAAGTAAACCATTAGAAGATATTTTTATATAGTTTAATTAGTTATTTAAAAATAATATTTTGACATATGTCAAAATAATATTCATAATTTTATTTCCATTTTAATAGTATTTAAAATGCTAAAGAATTAATATGGCTCCTACATTGATACCAATGAAACTTCCAGAACCTATAACGACTACTACTTTAATTAAATTTATAACTGATATGACTTCTTCAATAGACAATATTTTAACCAGAAATAAAAGTGTTACAAACAAAGATAAAGATGACATACGCAATGCAATTTTTCAAATTAATGAAGCGACAACTAATATAAAAGTGATCAATAACTCGAATAATGATGGTAACAATGATCTAATTATATCAATTCGTGAAGAAATTAGTAAAATCAAAATAGATCTCAAAGAAGAAATTCTTAGTACAAAAAATAAAGTTACAGAAATTCCTACGTATGCTAATATACTTAACCTTCACGCCATTCCCTTGCGGGGTAGGCAAAACAATCCCTGCCTCTTATTTATTTTTCATTCACAATCTTTCGCCATGCTTTCCTATCCCCGCATACCTCCCTAGCTTAGCTTCCGCAAGATTCATACATAGTCTCTGACATGCCCTTTTGTTTTTAGAACTCCTTATCTTTCTTTCCTTTATCATAGATTCTACTACATTCAGCCAAGTTTTACGCGGCCTACCTATCAGGCCCGGCCTTTCCCCTAACCTCACTCACATATATTTGTTTCGTTAATCTTGCGTTGTTCATTCTCTCAATGTGACCAAACCAACGTAATGTACAACTTTTATATCTATCCATCATCGTCTTTTCCTCACCACACTCCCTCATTATGCATTCATTTTTTATCTTGTCCCTTCTCGTTTTACCACGTGCGCTTCTCAAAAATCTCATACCCACGGCATTTATTTTTCTTTCGTGCTTTTTTTGACATACCCATGTCTCACTTACATACAGTACTGATGGGACGAATACGCCATTATAGATTGCTCGTTTCGCAGCTAGGCTCATGCTTTCATTTCTCATTATCGTCCACATACTTCCAATCACTTTCCTTCCAGAATTGACCCTTCGTCCAATCTCGCTCTCAATTGTACCATCTGCAGTAAACATTCTACCAAGATATACCAGCTCGTCCACTTGCTCCACAATTTCATCTTGCAGAGTAAATACTCTACTCTCCTTTCCACCTTCCCGATTGAACACCACAATCTTAGTTTTGTTCACATTTACCTTTAGGTCCATGCTCTCACAGACTGTGTCAAACTTCCTCAGAGCGGTTTGCAGCTCATCCGCACTGTCACTTAATAAGACTGTGTCATCTGCATACACCAGGAGTCGTACATTTACGTCACCAACCATTACACCATTTAAATCGTTACATGCTTGTCTAAGACATTTATCCATGTATACATTAAACAACCACGGTGACATCACACAGCCTTGTCGCACTCCTTGCTCAATATTAAAGTATTCACTCACACCTCCTCTCACCCTAACACATGCCCGACTACCGTTGTATACTGCCCTTATTCCATTTATTAGACCTTTATTTACGCCATATTCATTTAATATTTCCCACAGCTTCTCTCTATTCACTCTGTCATATGCTTTCTCCAGAGGTACAAACGCACAGTACAACTTCCTTTTTACCTTTAAACACTTTTCGATCACCTGCTGGAGAGCAACCATCTGATCGACACATCCTTTCCCTGGAATGAAGCCACCTTGCACATCCCACATCCTAGATTGTGTAGTTTCTCGTACTCTGTCAATCAGTATTCTTCCAAATACTTTACCAGGTACGCTGAGCAAGCTTATTCCTCTGTAGTTCTTACAATCACTTTTCTTCCCCTTACCCTTATACAATGGTACAATGATCGCGCTCTTCCAATCACTCGGCACTTTTCCACACATAAGGCATACATTGAATAATTCACGCAATCTTCGTATAAGCTTTGTACCACCATACTTGAGCATTTCACCACTGATTTCATCTACACCTGCTCCCTTCCCGTTTTTCAGCCTTCCTACCGTTTTCTCTACCTCATTTATTCCAATATCCTTCTCAGCTTCATTCATCATTTCTTCTGTATACTCCTTATTTAACCCTTCAGTCTTACGTTCCTCACTACTGTACAGCATTCCGAAATACTCTTGCCAGCATTTCCTCACTTCACAATCGTCCCATACTATTTCGTTTCTATCATTCATCACTCCTGCAGCGTTCTGTTTTGGGCCACGTTTTGTATTTTGACCCATTTCCAGAAGAGTTTTTGTTTCCTCAAAATCATTCTGCATTTTCTCTCCTTCCACCGCCATCACTTCCTCTTTACTTATTCTTACTGCCTCCTTCGCTTCTTTGTTTCTTAATCTGTACACCTCATACAATCGTTTCTTCTCACTCTCATTTTTTGCAGTTATCATTGCCATATACGTATCTTTTTTCTTACTTACTCCCTTTTTTACCGACTCTTTCCACCAAGCACATTTTTTCTGTCTACCTACAATCACTCTTCCACATATTCGCACGGCACAATTGACAACAGAGTTTTTCAAGCTTGTCCATGCACTTTCAACGTCAGTGTCTTTTATTTGTTCGTTCCACACTGCTTCATTCACATTCAACTCTTTATTCACAGCATCTGCGTAGTTCATTCTCGCACCATTATCCACTAGTTTGTCAACCCTAATTCTGGACGTTCGTACTACGTTTGCTTTCCTTCTCCACACCCACTTTTTCCCTAAACACACTCTCGATACAACCAAAAAGTGGTCCGATCCACACTCCGCTCCGCGCATTACTTTTGTGTCTTTCACCAGGTTTCTATGCCGTTCACCATACACTATCAAGTCTATCATACTTCTAGATTCACCTCTTTGCCATGTATACATATGCACATTTTTATGTTTAAACCACGTATTGGATACAAACAGGCTTCTCTCCACACAAATGTTCAGCAGGTGTTCACCATTCTCATTGATTTTTTGGTCTCCGAACTTTCCTAGAACGCGTTCGCTATGTTCTCTCTGTACACCCACCCATCCGTTCATATCCCCCGATATAATCACTCTTTCGTTTGGCTTACATACGTTCAACACGTTCTCCACTTCATTCCAGAAGTTCTCACGCTCCTAGTCTCTTTCTCCATTCACCGGTGCATAGCATGCAATAAGAAAAATTCTTCGAAACTCCACTTTCATTCTAACCCATATTACCCGGGGAGATACCAATTCGTACTGTTTAACACATCTTTTCTCTCTTTCACTTATGCTCACCCCAACTCCTTTTGCGCCATACACTTCCGTCTCAACTCCTGACCATAGTGCCAGGTTGCCATCCTCCATCTCCACAGCATCCTTTCCTTTGCGCTTTGTCTCCGATACACACAGAATATCAAGGTGTCTTTCATTCATTACATTCGAAATTTCAAATTCTTTACCATGCATACCTCTAACATTCCACGTACCGACTCGCCATTCATTCCTTGCACAGTCGTCAACAACGGGGCCTGTCTGTTTCGACCTTGACCGCCCCTTGTAGCCAGGTCGATCCGAGGCAATTGTATTGTTCTCTTGAGTAATACCCTAGCGAGCAGACCGGTTACTGGCCAAATCGTGCCCCGGACGATGTAGCATTCCCTACTAACGGTATCGTCCTACTACCGGACAGTTATGTCTACTGTCCTGCTAATAAAACTTGTAAACCTTATTCTACAACTCCAACTTTCCGTCCTGCTGTAGTACTGTCTACAACTGAAAATGAAAAAACAATAAATTTATGGCGAAAAAAGTGAATTTTCGTGACACAAACTTTGCACCAGCTTGTATTCAAACACTTTCCAATAACGTGTCGAATTCGACTCTATTGATCATCGCAATAAAACATTATCTAAAATAAATTCTGTTGTAGAACTAAATGCAGAGGAAGCAAAGCAAAGAAAACCGTTAATTATTCTTAAAGGAATTTATAAAGACACTGACTCCAAAGATATTTGTGAACTTATTCTAAACCAAAATCCTTCAATAAGTTGAATAGAAAATGTTAAAGAAAAAATAAAACTTTGCTTTCTTGGTAATAACAAAAATGAAAACCTTTACAATGTAATTTTAGAAGTACACCCTAAAATACGATTAGAAATATTAAAAACTGGACGTATAAATTTAGATCATCAACGCATACATGTAGAAGATTTTACACCGTTTATTCAATGCTATAAATGCTTGCAATTTGGTCATACTACAATTAAATGCATAAATTTACTAACTGCCTGTTCACACTGTGCATCTAATGAACATACTTTCAAAGAATGCCAATTTAAATCAAATTCTTCTAAAATTAAATGTTTTAATTGTTATTCTCATAATACGAAAAACAATACTAATACAATTGATAATCATAGTGCTACGTCTATTCGTTGTTGTCCACGTATTAAAGCAATCATAACTCGAATTAACCAAAACATTGATTATGGATATTAAATCATTTAATGCAATGTAATCTAATGAAATGCCAAGAAGCTCATTATGAATTTTTAAAGAATTTATGGATACCAAATATTCGATTGCCTTAATTAACGAACCTTATGTTGGACGTAACTTAGTCGTTAATCAAATTAAAGGTGTACAAACATTTCAATTTCCTTCTTCGAATCGTGTTAAATCATGTGTTTTAATAAAAGACTTTTACAAATTCATTTGGAATAACCCAAGTATCAACTTCTAACTTAGCTGTGGTTCAAATTAATATTAATCAAAGAAAATTATATGTTGCTTGTATTTATATAGAACCTAATACTGATAATATTAATACATTTGATGCAGTTAGACGTTTAATGCATGAAACTAAAGGCTCATTTATAATTATCGGTGGTGATGTTAATGCTAAACACCACATTTGGAACTCTTCAAGTGTGGATGAAAGAGGTGATGCTATCGTTGATTTAATTTCGGCAAATAATTTTAATGTATGTAATGTTGTGAAGCAATACGATATAATCAACATTGTACTTCTATAATGATGTGACACTTGCAACGGATAATTTTATTGATAAAATTAGTAACTGGGATGTTAATAATAATATATGTACTTCCTCAGATCACAATGCAATTGAATTTCAAATTAATTTAGAAAATTATCATAACGAACGTCAAAAAGACTCAATATACCATTTCAATAATAAAACTGTTAAATGGAATAAATTTAAAATTGCCCTTCATAAAAATTTTCTTAAATCTACTTTAAATGAAATTAATTTTGATTTAATTAATATTAAAGATATTGACAATATTGTTATCAGAATGACTAATGTCATACGTAAGACATGTTTTGGACACTATGAAGCTTAGAGGTAATACAAAACCTTACAATCCTTGGTGGAATGATTGCTTAGAAAGACTTAAAAAAAATGTTTTAAGAATACGTCGTAAAATCCATGATAAGAAAAATCGTGGCCAAAAATTTGATAATGATTTATTAGATTTAAAATTTGCAAAAAGTGCTTATGTCAAAGCAATAAGACGTGAATCAACAAAAAATTTTCGTCAGTTTTGTAACAAACAAGGAAAAGAAAATATGTTTTCTCTAACTAATCGACTTATTAAAGATGCTCCAACACGTCATCCCCCATCAACCTTAAAATATAATAATTCTTTTACTAAATCTACATAAGAAACAGCTAAAGCATTACTTTACTCTTTTTATCCAGATGACAACGATGATTTTACACAACGACAAAAAAATCTTCGAAATAAAACGAATGATTTACCAGAAACGAATATTGATGTTTTATTCACATCTGAAGAAATACTTAACTGTGTTAAATGTTTAAATTCTAATAAAGCACCAGGAAATGACAATCCAACTTCAGACATTTGTAAAATTTTTATAGAAATGTATATAGATTTTTCAACGAATTTATACAATAAATGTTTATCTCTTCATCATTTTCCTTCACCATGGAAGGAAGCAATTGTAAAAATTTTACCAAAACCAAATAAAGATGATTATAGTGAGTTATCATCATTCAGACCTATTGGTTTATTACCCATATCTGGAAAAATATTAGAAAAATTATCTATAACACGTTTAAATTTTATTGGTTACAAAAATGATATGTTTAATAAAAACCAATTTGGTTTTAAAGAACAAGTATCTACAATTCATGCAATTGACAATGCATTAAAATTTATTTTAAATGAAAACATAATCATAAATAAATAATTGGTATTTCTTTAGACATCAAAGCAGCTTTTGATAATGCCTGGTGGCCTACTCTATTTGAAAGATTAAGAAAAATTAAATGTCTCTCTAACATTTTTGGCTTAATTTACAGTTATATGAAAAATTGAACTGTTACATTAGAATACGCTAACGTAAAAGTAACAAAATGTATGACCAAAGGCTGTATACAAGGATCAGTATGTGGTCCTACTTTTTGGAATTTGATTTTGGATGAATTTAATTAGAAAATTCATTGATCGAATTAGAAAATAAAGCTAATCATACATTAAAATTAATACATCAATGGAAATGAATCAAAATTAATATTCAGCCCATTAAAAACTCAAGCTATATCATTTACACCTTCAGCAAAATTAATAAATATTAAATTAAATAATACGAAGATTGAATTTCTAGAAGAAATAAAACTACTTGGCATAATAATCGATAGTAAATTAAATTTCCATTCTCATCTAAATTATATTATTAAAAAAGCAACTAAAATTTTTAAAAATCTCTGTAAATTTATTCGACTTACTTGAGGGATTCACGCAGAAAATGTTTCAATTATTTACCATCAAGTTATAGAACCAATTATAACATATCCTGCAGGGATTTGGGGCCATGTAGTTAATAAAAACTATGCAAAACGCTCATTATGCTCCTTTCAGCGTTCATTTGCTATACGTGCTATTCGAGGTTTCCATACTATATCTGCTAATTCTGCTTTGGCATTAGCCCAATTTATGCCACTCCACTTAAAAATTAAAGAAATTCCAGATATTGAAAAATTAAATTAAACGGTAATTTCAATTCAATTTCTGATGACATTCATTTAGAAACTCGTGTTAAACCAAAAAATCAGATTCATCCAAGTTTGAAGCAATCAATAACATATGATCTAATAAATACATCTGCAGATATGAAAAATTTTTTGATAATCAGATTTATACAGACGGTAGTAAATCGGGGAATAATGAAGTTGGCTCATCATTTATAACATATCTTACTAATGGAAATATTATTAAAAGAAAATTTAAAATGAATAAAACTTGTAAGGTGTTTCAAGCTGAATTATATGCCATTGATCAAGCGTTAAAATGGGGCGAAAAAAATATTTTGGAAAATTTTTCTTTATTAAGTGACAGCCTTTCTTCTCTACAAGCTATAGCAGACTATTCAAACAACCATCCTCTTGTGACATCTATTCATAAAACAATTATTCTAATTAGACAAAAATAAATAAATACCTGTATCCCTTAGCAGGTATATTTTCAAACTATGCAATTTTTCAACTATATTATTATTATAAATCATGTTTATACTTCTAGTATATTCCTAATGTTGATTATATTATGGTTAATTTTAACTTAAATATTACTTATATCGTATAGTTTGAATAAATTGTATTATGGTATGGTTAATACCATAATAAAATCAGGAAAAAAATATATATATATATATATATATATATATATATATATATATATATATATATATATATATATATATATATACACACACACACACAACCCGTCACTACAATATTGTTGACAAAATTTAAGATAAAGTTAAAAAGAAACAGTGATAGAGTGGTTTTCACTTAATTGGTGAATTTATTATTGATAGTTATTTCTTATTTTGTTTATTATTTATTTCTGGAGATTACGAACCGCAAGTAATACAGTATGAATGTTGTGTGTTTGTAAATAAAGATAAGTATTATTTTTAGTTTAATAATGATTTATTTGGTTATTTGAATATATAGTTGATAAAACATCGAACGAACAGGATTAGTTGCCCAACAGGTAAAAGTAAGTTTAGGTGTTTGAGAGAGACTGAGGTCCATCATCATCACTTTCTAGCTCGAGTGTGCGTTCATTTAGTGGAGAGTCAGTGGCGCTCGTATTCAGAATTAATATCTATTGCATATGTGAAGGAAAGAACCGCACGCCTTCACCGACTAAGGAAAAAAGAGCATAGTGGCAACGTCTTTTATCGCACCTCTCAGAGACTTGACTATGCTGAGGGTAAATTTAGTCACACAGCTCAGACGTTCATGTTTTGCCCTTAAAATTGTGAGATTCAAAATATATTTTCGACGACATATTTTCGTTTGTACATAAATGGTAAATTATCCAAGAATTTACTGATGCTAAATCAAGTATGTTGAAAAATATTTGTAGAGGCCACCTCCTGGAAGACGATTTGGTTGTATAATTCCTTGCCATTTGGTCCAAAACATCTACACCATATTTAGTATTGTCGTACAATTTTACGATTACGGGTAGTTTCTTCTGTGCCCCATCAATCGTCGGAAATTGATGGATACTACTGAGAATGCACACATTTTTCGATCTTTTCGCTTAGAGAAATATCGTCACATTCAAAAACCTTCGTAGAATACAAATAATCTCTCGGTTTTTTTTATAGCAGCTGGTAAAAAATCTTCTACTTCGGTTCACAGTTCCAACTAGTGGTGTCGACTTTTTTTGCAAACGTTTGGCCAAATTGAGAGATGCAAAAAAAGTTATCTACAGCTATACTCCTTCCCATTTTTTAGAAAGGATTCCATTAATTTCAATACAATATATTCAGATAATAACATATTAGTTGGTCTTGAATCGTCCTTACCCAAGTAAGGATATCCATTCAACAAAAAAAAAAAACTAGACCACACGTTTTGTACCACAATTGATGTACTGGAGAGTTTTTAGCAACATAGATCCCATGAGCGCACAAACAATATATGAATGCGTCTCATTCTTCCAAAGAAGTTGTCCATGGACTGCCACCCAATTGCCTGCTTGCTTAAGCTTTAGTACAGTATCTAATATTAAGCCTCACGAAATTGTCAATAAAAACCTTCAAGAACTTACACAAGTATTCTCAACGTTTCGTTTTATCATATTTGGTTGACCCGGCTTCTTCTCTAAATATGTTACAACGATATATGCGTCTACAACCGTTATTAACATTACTCAGAATTCTCCATTTAGTACCATCAGCTGTATCACACTCTACACTAATGTTTGATGTTCCTGGAAAACTGGATAAAGGCTCATGTTCGTCACCATCACAACTGGTGCTCGACAATCCATTTTCCAAAACGTAGGATATACCCTCCTCTATGACACTACACTATTATCACTACGATTATCAACGTCGGAATCGTACAAATTTAAATTGTCAGTTTCATATTGTAGTTCGATTTCAACAAGATATTTCGACATCTTCAACGTAAAGTACCTAATTAACGTTGTTGATTTAATGTGTACGAGTATTTATACTTACTAATTTTTCAAAACTTCTAGGAAGTGGGTAGTTATTGAAAATATCATTATTGGAAGCTATTCCACTTCTTGAATTAATATGAATGTTTAGAAATTTGTCTAAAGCATGCAGATTAAGAAATAATTGTGCGATCATCATGACCGCAACCGTATTTAAAGGTAGTTATGATAATTAAAGCAATTATATGCATAATACAAACGAAAATTCTCAAGAATTTATATCATTAATCATTTTTAGGCAAAGTAATACAATTTTGTTAAAATTGGAACAATAGAAAAAAAGTTTGAAGCGAATTAAGATTTAGATCGGTCATTTCGACTGCATCAGTACTTCTAGTGTTAAATGAATGGAAAGACAGCCCTTCATGCTTTTTGGTAAGGCGGTCGACGACAGCCGAAACCAGCATTGACGTTTACATCGGTATATATTAGCTCATGCACAGTTAGTGGGCAATAATTTTATATTGATAGTACCCGACCATACACCGATGGGATAGTGCGAAACTTCTTAGAAGCTAAAGGTATCTACCACATTATAGTGGCCTGAACAAGTCCCTCTGAAAAGTCTCGCAGAAATGGGAGTTGCATTAGTGGTTGTATACCCATAGAAACGATAAGAAACCCAATTTCCAGTGTTCCGTGTAGAATAGAAACTCTTATAGAGTTGCTAGGGTAGGCAGTACTCGGTATAAAGCAGTTATCCCAGTTTATAATTTTGTGTTTCATAAAAATGTTTTTTTTTAAATACCTAGAAGTTTATTTCACTACAAAAGTGTTTCTGGATAAATTCAGTTGGTAATATGCACAGTTTTAGCAACAACGCTGTAATTTGGAGAAATTTCGAGATAAATCAAAACCGAAATGCTTGTAAAAGAAGCGTTCTTTAATATAACACTTTCTATACCATTGATTGATTATCACAAGGATTAGTCAATAATTAAGAAAAGACATGGATCGAGATTTTAGGCAAATGAATTTCCACGAATACCAGCTTAAATGACCCCATCGGGCCGTGCTGGTCCTATGGGACCATCAAGCAGTTGGCTGGCTATGAAGCCGCTGGTTGATTTTCTATTAGTTTTATTATATATGGGGGACCAGCACGGCCTCAAGAAAAATTATGTTTACATGGTTTTCAAAATATATTTTTTTGGGGTGTGTGGTCGCCTAGTTAATTAAAACAACTATAAAATAACATAAATTTTATTTAAACCAGTTAAAACATTATGAAATGAATGCTAATTCGTAAAATTTATTAAATTAGTAAATGTAACCTAGTTATTCAGAGTGTTTTTTTAATTATAGCACGATAAACACAAAAACAGTTTTCTCTTACAATCATCGCAGTAAGTGTCAACTTTCAATGTACGATTAGTAGCATATTTTCTGCCATGAAGCTCATTGTTTTTCTTAGGAATTTTTGCAAAACCTTCTTACTTTATGCTTGCTTTCTCCTTCTTTCTTTTTCAAACTGTGAACTCGTGGTTTTTTTGGCTGTGGTTCATTTTGTTCGTTTCGTTCGTTTGTTCCTTCGAAGGCATTTGTAATATGTCCTAATAATATAATATGCCTTTTTTTGAAACCTGTAATACTGATACTACCTTGGGTGTGCGTTAACCATAGAACTTGTAAGTAATAGTTCAAATGCAATTTTTTCTGTATCATTTTACACGGAGCTTTTACCGCGATTGTAGTCCATTATGACGTTAGGTTTCCCATTTCTAGTTCTTTCTATAATTTCAGCGTCATGCTTGACGGCCTCTTTGGTCTCTACACTTCAGTATTGTTACTCCTTCTTGACTCTCCATAGCTGAAACCTCTCCCTTTTTAAGTTTTTGATTTAAAAGTTTTTTCGGTAAACCTGTGCGATTTTTACGTATTGTTCCAACTTGTATACCAGTTATACGTTCCTAAAGTGCGGCCGGATCCAACAACATCCTGAGTCAGAAATGTTACAATTTATTCTGGTGTTTTTAGCACTTGCGTATATTTTAATATAATGTGTAGCCCACGCCTGAACATAACTTAAAAAGTTTTATACCATACTTGTGTCTTTTTGACTTTATAATCATAGTCTGCTTCTAAATGGGAACATAGTTTCGTCGATACAAATGTATCTTCGGAAGTATATAAGTCTTTATAATCTTTTAACCGTTTATCTATCAGTGGTTGAATTTTAAACAGTTTGCCTCGTGCTACAGCTTCATTATTGTCTGCAAAATGTATTGCTCTGACTCATTACGGAACGAGAAAATTTATGTTCAATAGTGATTCTGTTGATCAATACTCGGCCATTGTGGACATTTTGACTATTCCCATTCACTCCACGAGGCTTAAAAAATGCTTAATTTCGGATAGCATCCGTTTCAAGAGATACGCAGCTCGCATACTAATTTGTTTCATCTACAATATGTGAAATAATCTACAGTAGTCTCATAGATTCCCCATGGACTTGTATTTACCAGCAGTGCTGCACCTCTGGTTTTATTCCAGAAGGCTCATTGACATTTAGACTAGGTTCGGTAATTTTATTTGAATTTGCCCCATTTGTGCATACATTTTTGAACTTTTTTACGTTTTCCTGTACTCTCTGAATACTTCAAGATTGTCGTTCGAGTCCGAGTTGTCTTCAAAAGAGTCACTAGAAGACGGGCGATACGAATCACTATCAGAAGCTGGAAAAGGTTCTATAAGATATTCGTTTGAATCTGAGTCATCCAAATGCTCTTCAAGTTTTTCTTATTGTATTTGAGTAAGTGGCTTTCTAGACATATAACAAGCTTTTTGTACAAAACACTATTATAATAAAAAGTTGTATCTTACCTTACCTCTACACACAACAATCTCAATGCAATAATTATAAATACAAGATAGATGTAGACTAATAACATCGCTTGCAAACACAAACGAACTATAATGACAACAGACCACCACCAAACAAGAAAAACAAACTAATAATATCGCATATCGCTTGGAAACACTAACGTATCTCATCTACGTTCAAAATACAACAGCCGTGCAAACCAAGGTGAAAATATTTGTAATGTTTGCAGTTCTGGGCCGCGCTCAGCATAAAAAAGCAAAAACAAGTGAAATAAGGAACTCTTTTTTATTTTGAACATAAGGACGGTTAATTATCTGTTTAATCAACATGGCCTGTCAAGGAAAAATAAGAAATTGTATTGGCAGTGAACATGTTAACGAAAAGCAGTTTTGTAAAACACTTCACCTTCAAAACTTTCAACCCTCTTAATAACAAAATAAAGTTACTTTTAAAATACGTCTGACTTTAACTTTTGATACAATAATTACGCTTGTCTAGGCACGTGCAAATATGCTTCTAAAACTAAATATATTTTTGTGTGTTAGCTGAGTGTATTATTTACTAATTTGTTTTGCGTAAGTTATGTTGCAATATGTTTTAGGGTTCTACACTTCTTCAAGTTTAAATAGGTCTTGGTAAAGTTGAATTTATACAAAACTTTAAATACAGGATTATTTACGCTTACGCCTTAGTGACTGTCAACCTCATTTAAGTGAAGTTGTGAGTGTTGAATTTCATGCAGTACTCTCCAGTGGTTTCTTACCGGCATAGAAAATGTATATATAAATTGCGGCTTTTATTACGTAATTAATATATAAAATGTTACTTCTACTAAGTTATAAATGACATAATACAAATGAAGGCACAACTAATTCTACACGTAACATTTTAAATAAACTCAACTGTATTAGCATAGTAAAATCTAATTTATTATGTTACGAGTCGATTTATGTATGGGAACTACTGAGACAGACTTATAAAGCTTTCTGCAAGTATGAGTACAGGGTTATTCGAAGAGACCGTTTTAGATAAAATATTTTTAGTTCAATACAACTTTTGGTTATCTCAAAAATAGTTCCCAACTTCGTTATTTTTAACGGAAAACCCTGGTTTTTATTGAGTTTTTCAAATATATGTTAAATGAACAGATTGCACGAACCTAAATGGATATTTTCGAAGTTAATAAAAATTTGAGATTAATCGTTACCATATGTTTAAAGGAACCGACAAAAAACAAGAGTCATCGTGCTTATTGCAACGAAGTTTCACAAGCGTGGTCAGTAACCTTCATAATTACCAAGAGCGTCAGTGATAATATGGATTAGGAAATGTTCATAATTGATAATTATGTTAACCTATTAATGTAATAATAATCGATACCAGTTAAAATATATAAGAAAAACGAAGAGAGTAACAATTTAAGTAAAAGTAAAAAAAGTAACATTAAACTGTAGTGAATATTGAAACTAGTTCCAGAGATTTGTTAATTCTTCTTAAAAGCTTGATGTAAATGGCACTTCTAATTTCTTCCAGTGAAAGGGATTAATTTAGAAGCCTTCCCAAACAATTCCCTTTTGTTGTCAGTGGTGAACTTAATGCGAGCCCAGAAAAAAGATTTGGTAGGGCGATATCAGGCAAAGGCTGAGGCCATCGGTAGGATACCGGTCCAGACGTGCAGTAGCATAATTAGCCCGTATACAAATAAAGTGCATGTTATCACTACTGCTACATAACTCAGTTTGTATGACGAGGCTTTACCCTCCGTTAGGCGGGCAGTATTTCGTAACCTATATAGGCGCGTGAATTACGATCGTAATCCACTTCGTTTTTTTTTAGAACTTGAATTATGCTATAAATCGTTAGGAGTGGTCATTATCAATGTTAGTGTAAAAGATTTATTCACCAAAATTAACCAACAAACTAGAAAAATAAAATATAGGAGCTAGTCATTAGAATTAAATAAAATGTAATAACTATTTTAATTTAATTTAACATTGCACACTAATTTTAACCCGCAAAACTTATAATGGAGTCTTGAATAGGCAGTCAAAGAAAGGTTATTTACGTCTATTTGTAAGAAGAAAAATTAAATAATAACAATAGGTATATTCTATAGATGAACATTTTCCACAAAGTTCATATCCTCTATACACGCAAACTTGTTGCACTTGAAGCAGATATTTCTAGTACTCCTGTTTTTACTTCTAGGGCAAATATAGCAACGTCTAATAGAAGGTCAGGCAATTTCAAAAGTACCCTTGCCCTTCGTTTCATTTTTGCTGGTATTGTTTTGATCGATGATTTGTGTTCAATTTGTGGTCGAACAAGTTCCTATGCCCTTTCGGTCTAATTTCACCTTCTGATTATTTGTTTTAAATCAACAATACGCATTTATATCATAAATATTTAGTAGGTTAAAAAATAGACAATTGGACACCTACGCGTATTTCGGGCTGAATTATAGTTTTGTGACAACTGATCCAACATGTCCACGCCAATTTTCGTATGGTTATAACAAGTAATGATCTCAGTTTTTCGCTTATCTCCGGTGTCGTCGTCAATAGCAGCATCGTAATGCATGCTTGACAGTAAAATCGCGGCTTTGTTTTTCTTTGGAAAGTAAAACCCCAAAGTGCTATCATCTTTAAAGCCAAATACGGATGAACACTCTTGTTTATTCTTGTTTGTTATAAACTCTAGTATTTCTGCTTTATACTTGTTCATTGTCCCAAGATAGGTTAGTTTCTTGTCTAAAAGTTTTTTCACTAACGGCACACTAGTGAACCAATTGTCGCTTGTGATATTCCGGTTAGAATAGACTACTGGTTCTACCAACCTTAGTACGATACCTTCTGGGGTGTTGTTAAGCTTATATGGTCCTTCAGGATGGATACCTACATAAGTTTCTAGATTAAAAGTGTTGGCATCCACCAGTGCAAATGTTTTGATACTTTACTTTGCCTGTTTTGAAGGGATACATTGTCGAAAGGAACATCGATCTCGAAAAGCAAAAAGCTGCTCGTCGACAGTCAAACATTCACTAGCTATAAAATTCTTTTGAAAATTAGATAATAAATATTCATACCACGCTTATAGGGGCTCGTTTATCAATTTCTCTCTTTTGTTCCCTGTCTCCAACATCGTCAGATCTAATACACCTCAATATGGATCTAAATCTTTTTTTTCTCATTGTCAAATAACATGCTTCTACACCGCTACGTTTAGAATTATCCCATGGTATTTTGGTATTCTTTCGTGAGCTACGTAGTACACCAATTAAAAAAAGGAGACCAATGAATGCCTTTATTTCTCTTACATCTGTGAGCCTGGTGTCTCGTTCTCTTTGAAATCTCTCCTGAACAGTTTGAATATACATATATATATATATATATATATATATATATATATATATATATATATATATATATAGCGATGGTTATGAATAGGTGTAATAGAGGGGATAGAGCTTTATCGAGTTCAAATATTAGATAGTATGCAAGTTCAAATAAAGTTGAAGAAGTTATACAATTTGTTATGAGGAAAATATAGTATACGAATATAAACAGATAGTTGTTATACAACAAAACAGGTTTTATGGGGTTTGCACAATGATGCTGTATTCATACAAACATTGAGCTATGGCATTAGCATGGTAAAAAGGTCAACACGGTACATATTAGTGTGTTAAAGATAAATAAGAAATTTCACATATAAATCAACATAATTAAGCAATTAAACACATAACAGATATAGATTACATGAAGTACAATAATCCTAATGTGTAGAACATGTATAATAAAATAATTGATACAATGCATAAAAACTCTGCGAACTATATAAAGGGTTATGGTACGAAGACGTTATGTTGATAGATTATAGGCTAAGTGTTTAAGAGGTGCTTAAGAAGTTAAAGTGCCTTAGAAACATATCCAAGAACATGAACAGCACATGTGCAATATGAAATTAACAATATAAATACAATTTGTGTACAAAAACTTACAAAATAAGTTAACATTATGAAAGTATGAAAGTACAAAATTAGAAACTGTAGAGTACAGATAAACAGTGATTGTGTTAGAGACATATATAGGAACAAGTTAAGTAAACGTTACAAGTGACATAAACGTTTAAAACGCAAAGTTAAATTAAATTATATAAAGTTAGGTTAAGTACAAAATTTAAGAATTTTACAAACTTATAGCTTATTTAGGACAAGATAAGTTCAAAATAAATTTTAAAAGCATATAATAATAGGTTTCCCTTATTTTTACAAAGAAATTAACATTAAATATGTAATTTAAACATAAATTTAGAAAAGTTGGGTTAAGTACCTAAAATTAAGGTATTAAAGTAGAAATTTTGCTAAAACTATGTAAAATATTTTGAAATAAGTGTATTCTTATACAGTTTTTTTTATGCAGAAGCTGAATATGTCATCAGCTTAGCTGTAAAATATAAAATTTGTTCGATATTAGTAATTTTAGGTATAAAATTGACAAAAGCTAAATTAATGAAGAAAATTATAGCATGTGAGGTGTCTATTTATGAAGAATTTTTCCCTGAGTTCAAAAATGTATTTAAAAAGCAAATCCGAATTGAATTGAAAAAGTTATGGCATAATTTATGTTTTAGTTAAATTAATTTTTTTGTTTAGACCAATTGAATGCAAGGATCTTTTGTATGTAATGTTAAAAAAAATTTAAAGCTTTGGTATCCATGAGAAGTTATAAAAGGAATTGCTCCTGATTTCTCACTCTCTTTTTTATTCTTTTAATCCTTTTGTGGCTAACCAGTCATAGTGTTAATAGTGCATTTTTTAACATGTAAGTTAAAATTTTCGTAAATATTATCGGAAGAGAACCGCGATTAACGTAGAGTCTGAGATTTGAGAAACAATTGATAAAACAAATAACAATTTTTAAAACTATTGTTATGTTTCATTTCGAAATCTTGTTCAACCTCGGTTGACGTGCATTTTTTTTATTTCAATAAAATTCTTCTGTTATTTTTGGATGTGATGTTTATTTTTCTCAAATGTGGTTGAGGTTATAAAATAATTTTAACTTCAAATTGGTATCTAAAGTAAAAGTGTTAGCAATTATAAAATTTTATGAAAAAATAAATTACAAGATTAATCCGGAAAATTAGTGAATGTTTAAATCAATAGTTAAATAAATATTCAATTAAAATAAAAGTGCAATTATAAAAGTAAATGAGCATTTTACCCAAGTGCAACGTATTTATCACAAAGAAGATACCATTTTCAACAGGAAGGCAGTAACATCGTTAGATGGAATGAAGCTTACATCCAATGTTAACATGGAACAAGTTTAAGGTGACCATTTAATGAAAAATTCAACCACACATGTGAGTTTATTTTATTATCATAACCTAACAAATTGCATTGATTATTCTTTCGATGTCCTGTATTTAAGTTTTTTTTGAATTTGTGTATAATTAATTGTTGTGCGACGACGTGTATCAATATCTGGAAAGGTAATGAACAAGTGTAATCATAAATATAACAATCAAAATTATACTTACTAAGTAAAGATCGTTGTTTGAATTTTGACAAGTTGCACATATTTTAGTTTAGCAAGATATAACGCATGCGTACATTTTGCAAATTCCATAGAAGTCAGTGAAAATAATTTTTATGATTTCACGTTAATATTTCAATTTATAAATAACACGTTAAATGTATTATTTTTATTTTCCAACAAAATTCAATTGAACTCTATTCCCAAGTATATACTTATTAAATTAAATAAATAATTATCAAGGCAATTATACATAGCAATATATATATATATATATATATATATATATATATATATATATATATATATATATATATATATATATATATATATATTAGTACACGTTGTAATTATTTGTATGATTTTATCATCTAAAAATAATTTAAAACAATCTATTTCTGACCTAGCATTGCGCGAAACAGATTTTGCCCCCGCTAAATGTATAATGAAATTATGCTTATCAGTTCTCACTTGTACCATAGTAATTTCCTTTTTCCATTTGGTTTCCTTATCTTTACTAATATAAGTATTTTCCGCGCTTTCCTGTTCGTCTTCGCTTTCTTCAGAAGTACTTTGTTCAGTATCACTATTATGATTACTAACTGTGACATTATCTTCTTCTGGCCAATCAAGCCCTTCGTCCTCTGCCGGGCTCTCTTCATCACCATTCAGTTCATTGTACCATTTCATCCACATGCTTGGATTACGACTTGCTTCTAAACGAAGCCGCTTGTAGGTCGATATCCTTTAGTTTAGAGTAACTGTCAACATAACAATTGTAAATATATACAGTATATATCTTCTGCTTTCATATTTACCTCAAAATCACAGAAAAGCGCAGCGATTTTTCAAACTTATAGCACGGAAAATTTGCATTACACTAGTAGGCGCGTGGATTACAATCGTACTCCACTTGAGAAATAGCGAGTTTAACCATTTTGCAATGCACTTTTCACCCAACTGACGTTTACAATTTGTAGACGGAAGACACAAGCACAGCTATTAAAGGCGTCGTATGCGTACTTAAAAAAACTTTTAAAGTAGAACCTTTATAATACGGGTGAATTACCACTGTAATCCACGCCCCTAACGAAGGGTTAACAAAAAAAAATTTAACAGCAAAAGTTTTTAAAATGTTTACCCAATCTGAAAACTAACTTCAAAATCAGCTCATGAAACAGCTTGCCAAAATTTACTAAATAAATCTGCTACATCCGCGGTTATTGGTTTTCAAAAATCTATTACAAATGAATAACAAATTGCGTTAACCTTAATCTCAAAATATGAAAGCTTACTTGTGGAATCTTAACCCTTACGCCGTACGACCCCTGCTTCCTGATTGGTGGCGGCCATTTTGTTTTTTAATTATAAGACATAAGCAAAGTCCTCCGAAATTTTGTATGACGTCATAATCACACAAACACGCAAACAGACATGACTAATAATCAAATTGTAAAGGTAGGCACGTGAGTAAGGAGCGGGGCAGAGCCAAGTCAAATTATTTTAAATATGAGTCATGCCTGTTTGCGTGATTTCGTGTTTGCTTATTTGTGCGTATGCGTGTTTTAGGGTTAGTGTGTTTTCCTGATGAGCATTGATCTAACCTAAAAACCGTCCGTTTATTAATCTAACGAAACGATGGATCCGAGGGAAAGGAGAGAAACGAGGTAAACGAGAGAGTCGAAGGTGACGAGAGACACCAGAGAGCGGGGAAAGACAGGTGAGCACGATCAACTTCTATTACAGAAAACATTCGCTAGTTTCAAAATACATCACTATACGCGTCGCAAACAAACAAATTTGCTTTTAAAAACAAGTGTAATCTAATTAAAGGGATTTTTGTCACGCGCATATTTCCATTTTCAAGGACAGTCCAACTTTCACGTAATTAGCTGATTATGTTTTTCCAAACGCATTAGAAGTATTTGAATAGTAAAAGGTTGTTATTGTGGTTACATAACTGGGGAAATCTCGAAAATAATTGCTTTATATTAATGATTGCTGGAAGCCGTTAAAAGTACTTTATACTATTCAGTTATAAACAAGATGCCAAAAGTTAATGTGTTGTGGCTGTGAGCAGCAGTTTACCGTGTCAAGGCGTTCTCTCAATACGATTATCGACAACCCTAGTAAGTGATCGTTTTTTTGTGTTAACCCTTACTCCATATTTTATTTACTTTATTTAATTGCTTTACTAATTTAACTGTAAAACGTATTTTTATCGCTGTACTCAAAACTCAACAATAGTGTTACGCGCTGATTTGGCGGATATTATTATTATTATTATTACGGTTATCTAATGATAATGATGAGCGTTGGGTAAAATAAAACAGTCCTATAGTTGTCTTACGCAATGAAATCGGTGTTAGCTTCAAGTCACATGTGTATTATCAAAATTGGGGGTAAAAGTCGGTTTGTTTATTTGTCCCCTGGCATTTGACCATTTTGAAAAACTAAATACTGCGCTCAAGCTTGTTTATATGTCTAGGGACCTTTTGTCAGAGGTATTTCCTTGTATGTAAAATAATATAGTGATCGGATTTCGAGTTTGGTTATATCTGTTATTGCATAGGTATTTTTACTAGTTTAACTGTAAAACGTATTTTCAGTACTGTATACAAAACGCGGCAATAGTGTTATATGCTAAGCTGGTGTTCGTATATTGTCAAAAATGTCGTAGGCTATCTCACGTATTTTGAATTGTGATTGATTTAGTTAATCAAAACCGGTGTTTTTTAATTGTAAGACAGTTTTCGCAAGCTGCAAGTTATGATTTCATTGATTGAAATTGAAATGATTGAGATTGATTTGCGGATGATCTATTGTTTTTTCAAACCGGTGCCCTCACGTTTAGGGCGAGTACTAGCTCTGAGTGTCGGTTAGTATTATCTACAAAGTAAGCGGTCGCTTATAGGATCTAGGTATATACAGTGAGAGAACCGCTACCTGAAGGTTATGAAGAACTGTTAGTTCAGCTTCTTGTTTGATTTCATCGAGATTGATTGATTTGACGGATTTAGTTAATTGCTTGGATTGATTGAGATTGATCCGGTTTTGATTTGATCGGGAGTCATTTGTTTGACATGCTTCTGCAGGTTTTATTGGGCGGTTAATTGATGTATATTGGCAAGGAGGCGAATGCCCGAAGAAAATTCCGGCGTCCTATACCTGTCTTGCAAGTTAGCGTTAGGGCCCCTTATTAGAATTTTCTGCCAAGGAGGTGAAGACCTGACAAGGGGCGACGATCCTAGAACAAGCTCCGGGGCCCTACAACTGTCTTGTAAGTTAGTATGAGGGCCCCCACACAATAGTACGATTTCAAATTTCCCACCAAAAACAAAAATGGGCACCAAGATGGCCGACAACGCAAGAATTTTTTGGTATTTGAGATGACAACTTTGGGAATACTTTCTGACACCCTGTACATATGGACATTCCAATTAAAGTAATGTTGAGGGTCCATTTCTGGCAAAACGGAAAGATGTATTAAACTAAAAATGTTTTACCTCAAATGAACTCGGCAGTTGCCTATATACAGATCGACTCAGCTCGTTGTGAAAGACCCTATGGATACGTGTCGAAGTGAGCATTTAATTTGGTACATTGGATGAAATGCTCTCCGTAAAGTGAATATTCTAATATAAGCAATGTGTAAAATAATATTTACTTCGGATATTTCGCCAATGAAGATATCCACAGATCGAAGTTAGCAATGTATTTTATACGCAGCTTGCTCAATTTAGGTTTTCTCAATGGCAAAACATGTTTATTGCAACTAATCTTATTTAATTATTAAATAATAAATAATTCGCGTGATAAGTCAAATACATTTTTAAAATCTTCTCTTCCAACGGTGAAGTTTTTCTAGTACACATCTCCTATTTTCATCAATATCGGTTAAAATGACGGCCAGTACCAAAACACAGCACTTTCAAAATTTATTTTCATATACTTGTGTGCAGTTTTTAGTATAGTTGCTCATTTTGTTTAAATTAATAATATGAGTGAATTTTCGACGGGTACGGAAAAATGTTCAAGGTATTCTAGCAATGTTATGCTTATCCAATAAGGAATTTGTAATTTTCTAATAATTCTAATTTAAATAATGCGGCAATTTGTCATTAAAAGGTGATAGCTGTCCTAGTGAATGGTATAACATTGACCGTGTAGTGAAGGAAGTGAGGTAACCCCGTTGAAAGGTGTAATCTTGGTGTATGTATTATTTATTTTCTAAAATGTGAAAAGTAAACAAACTGGTTAAAAATGGTATGTGATAAGAAAACATGTACTCGACCAAAGATACTAAAACTTGTTTCAAACCGCATGATTAGCTTCGAGATAGTACCAAAAATGATTTCATTTCAAAATGCTAAAATCAGGTGCAACATTTTGGACCAAGATGCTGGACCATGCATACATGACCCGCAGTGTAAGGCCCAACTGGTTCAAAAGGAAGATGGTAGAAAAAAAGTGGATTAAAAGTGGACTGGCGACATGAACGTATCTCAGGTATGAGCAAAATCTAAGGTAGCCGCCAGGTTGTCATCTACTCACAGACTGGTTAATGTGTGGAACAAACACACTTGGGGAAACAGATAAATTAATTTAAATTTATTAAGTTTAGGAACAGTTGTAAATTTCCTTTTCTGGAACAATAGATTGATCAACAGAAAACAGCCAAATCTTTTATATCTTAAATAACTTGTAACACATTTTTTTTACTAAGGATAATAATAAGAACCAAGCTTAATTTGTATTATGGTTAAATGCAGCTACGGCAAATACACTAGAGCGAATCGGTAGACTGGACCAATTTTAAGTTAAAAGTGCTATCTGGTGTAACTTTTGACAAACATTCTGTCGGTACGTTTACAATCTGTCCAAGATGTATCTTAGTCAGAATATGAATATGTGGATTTTCTAAAACAGTAGCTACATCAGGTCAAAATGTACCCAAGTCAATTAGTAAACAAGAATGTTTAAAAACGTCCTACTGAACTCATAGATATGTTTGCTTTTTCAGTGCAGGAAGTACCTATATCCACGAATGCGATATTGTCGCGTAATTTGTTGTTGATAATCGCCAGTCGTTTGTAAACTTACAGCGAAGTGAACGTGTTTTTTCTTTGTGTCATTGTTTGTGTGCGATATTAAGGAAAATATAGAGTTGAATAGGAAAGAAATAGGTATGTTATTTTTTTAAAAGTACTATTGATTTTATAAAATAACGACGTGCTACAAAGATAATCTTAAAAATACGTCTTGTGTAATATATTGTAATATATGCCATAAACATAAAATTAAGCTGGTAATGTTCTCGTTACAGTTAGAATGAATGATCTAAGTAAGTTTCCTGAGAGTGAGGTTGATAATGAGGTGCAGATGGATATTGATAAGTCCGGTAAGTCTTTTTTTTATTTCTTAATAATATTGTAGCTTTGTAGTTATGACTTTTTAACCTAAAAATTACGTTTAAAGTTTCCCTGGATTTTGAGTCTGGATACAAATACTCAGTTTAAACATCCTTTATTGCAGATATCTTGGATAATTGGAGTGATTCTTCGGCTTCGGCTTCTGAATTTTGGATGCTGAATTTAAGTGATAGAAGACGATCCGGGTTGACCACTTATCGTGCAGTTTGTAACTAAGTACATCTAGGATATAAACCCGACCTAAATAATGGGAAATTAGGAAAAATAGCAGATTGGAAAAATACTAGAAGAAAGCAGTTCTAAATTAGATAAACTGAAAATATTTAGATTAAGAAATGTGCAGACGAGAACAAAATATTAAGAAGGAGTGGAAAACGAATTAATAAAGCAAGAAAAACCTGAGGAAAACTGGACACTGGAGAAAAGGCGCAAAACAATTAGGAAAACAATATACACAACAGCCAAGGAGATATGCAAAACAAAGAAGTATACCAACAGCCAGAGAAAGAAAACACCATGGTGGAGTGAAAAAGTAAGGAAAGCAGCCGAAAACGAAAAAAAAGCGCATGGAAAAGATACAGAAAGATTTCGGCAAAGATATCGAACAGACGTATGAAATAAATAATAGAAAATTCTGGAACGCAATAAGAACAATCGAAGGGAATAAAAAGAAGAGAAAAAGAAGAGAAAGGAGTAGAACTATTTGTCACTTTCATAGACCTAAGGGTTGCTTTCGACCAAATAAATAGGGAAATAATATAAGAATGTTTAGAACAACTATAAGTAACAGAGAAAATAATAAAAGTCTTAAAAAGTATATACAAAAAAGTGAACGACGTTGTAAAGATAAAGGGTGAAGAATCAGAGAGATTTAGTATAGAGTTAGGAATAAAGTAAGGGGATAGCCTGGGACCTCTCCTATCTATATTGGTAATGAACAGACTAGTCAAGACAACCAGGCTAAAGGAAGACCATACCAGACAATAAAAATTGGTTGCCTTCTATATGTCAATGATATATCACTAACATAGGACAGCTGCAGTAAGATGAAACATCTAGCAAAAATATGGGCAAAAGAAATATGGAAGTAAATATAGGTAAATATAAAACAATGACAGTTAATAGCAAAGCAAAATACAAGCCCAGAGACATAGATATAAATGGAGAAAGACAAGAAAATGTATCTACTTATAATTATCTGGGAAGTATAATATCGGAGAATGGGAAAATAAATTTAGATATGAACAATAGAATGAATAAAGTATACAATTGTACTCTGCATTGAATAAAACAATTTTCGTCAAGCGGGAAATAGATAGGAAAGCAAAATTAAGAGTGTGCAATTCAGTGGTGGTACCAGTGCTAACCTACGCGAGTGAATCATGGGTGATACCAAATAAACACGTAGCAAAAATTAACGCCGCAGAAATGAGATTTATTACGAAGATAATGGGAATAAGTAAGATGGACGAAATACAAAAGGAACAGATGAGATAAATGGCCCAACAAGAAATAATCACAATAAAGATAGAAAAAAAGCAATTGAAATGGTACGGACATCTGCTGAGAATGGATAATAATAGAGTAGTAAAGAAGATTATGGACACGGGGAGAATAGGAAAAAGCAGAGTCGGAGGACCGAGGAAAAGTTGGATGAAGAGAATAGACGAACTTGGAAGAAAGAGAGGACAACGAACCAAGAAATGAAATTACTCGCAAGGTACCAAAAGGAATGGAAGAGATAGGAGTTAAATGATCCGACACCCGTAAAGGTCTAAGGATACAGTGGAAGAAGAAAAATCTAGATGAAAATAGTAGCTCGTAGGCCTCAGATTACAAGCCACGTTTAAAAAAATCAAATACCACAGTAAAACTCCAGTAGTTAAATAACAACTCTTCTAAAATGAAAGAATTTAAGAGCCTGATCTTTCTTCACAACCCAGCTGCTTATTTCAATGTTCTCAAGAGATCTAGGAAGAAAATGTTGACATCCAAGGAGATGTGAGCAATGACGAAAGACAGAAAAAACAGACGACCAAAGAAAAGCAGAACAAAAAGAAGCTGGAAGGAAGATAAGAAAGCACAAAGTAGAAACTTGGAAAAAGAATATTAAGAAGAAAAACCCTTTCGACGATCTTCAGAGTCGACCAATAAGGAACTGCCGCTGTAAACATGCCTCTAAGCTTAATTTTAAAAAAATGTGAATGTTTATCCTCTAGTACGGAACAAAATATCTATTTAAAACTGAACCACATATCCCGCAGCGTTCAAGGCAGAAAAAAGACGCAAAGAGTAGAAAAAACAGTAAAGATGCGCTAAAACGTTTTTTTTTTTGATTTGCATGAAATAAAAAGATCTAGATACAGTAGCAAAATCCAAACATCTTCCATTATTATTCAAAATCTAAGAGGAAGACATGGATCAAGACCAAAACTTACTAGCGCTGCAATGCTAAATAAAGTAAAGAAGATTTATTGAAGAACTTCCTGCTCGATAGTCACACTATTCACGTACGAAAAATAAATTAAGAAAATAGCTGGATTTTAATTTATCAGTGGCTGAGTTGTATCGTAGGTTTAATGCGTAAAACTGTGGATAAGGAAAAGTTAGTCATGGAATGTCTCCACCAGTATTTATCGATAAATTTAATATTAGTTTTGAGTTTCCCAAAAAAGATATATGCAAGACCTGCAATTTATCTTTGGCTTTCCTACAGTAAGAGGACATACGTAGTGATGAAAATGAAAAAAAGCAGCCTAAAACTCAACAGGAGCTTCATCTAAGGAAGGCGGGGGGCTTACAGCAAAAATTAAAGTCAAAGTCAAAGAGAAAGATCCACTAACCTTTGCATTATGTTTTGTTTATCAAAAGAACATGCCAGTTCCAGTACCACATGGGTAGTATTTGCGGCAGCTTTGGATTTACAACTTGGGAATTAAAAACATAGCTACTAGTCAGACAACCATACATGTATATATATATATATATATATATATATATATATATATATATATACTGAACATTTTGCCCAAGAAGGACCCAACGAAGTCATTTTATGCTTAAAAGACGTTGTTTTCTAAAACAGAATCGGTAACCACAAAATTCTTAAGTTATACTGTGACAACTGTTCTAGTCAAGGTAAATACAGGTTTTTGTTTGTGTAAGAAATGTCTTTGAAAGTTGTGTACCCAGTTGCTGAACACAGCTTGATGCCAATCGATCGAGACATTTTTATTACTCTTTGATCAAATACAAAGGAAAATGTGCATAAGTCCATTAAAAAAAAGAATTTTTAAAAGTACGAGGGTAAGGTGAATAGTTCTCGGCCTGACACAGAGATTGCACTCCAATCAGGAAATCAGTCTGCGTGCACGTTCCATTAGTTAGTATAACACGTTTCAACCTGTTCTCTGAAGTAGTTTGTTTACACGAATTTTTGCAATAGACATCTTGCGCGTTTTTCGTTAAAATGGATAATCTTGAATATCATGCGGTTATAAAGTTCTTCGTTTTGGATGGATTAATCCCTAAGGAAACTCATCCGAAGTTGACGAAAGATTACGGGGACTCCGTTACTTTCATGTCAACTATTAAAACGTGGGCAGCTGAATTTAAACGTGGTTGCACGTTGCTCGAAGATGACCTACGTGAAGGACGGCCAAAAACCGTAAGCACACCAGAAACCATTGAAAAAGTGCATGCGAGTAAAAGTGAGTGAGATAGCTGAGGGTGTGGGGATATAGAAAGAAAGGGTGCGAAACATCTTGCACCAAGAATTAGGGATGTGAAAGCTCTGCGCAAGATGGGTGCCGCGTTTACTGAATGCGGATCAAAAGCAAATGCGCAAACGATTTTCGCAGCAATCTCTGGACCGATTCAATGGGGATCCAACCGATTTTGTGCGGCGATTTGTCGCCATGGATGAGACATGGGTCCACCACTATATGCCGAAAACGAAACAGCAGTCCAAGCAGTAGATGGAAGCCGGTGGTTCAGCGCCAAAGAAAAAATCGACTGCATCTGCCGGAAAGGTCATGGCCCGAGTTTTTTGGGATGCCAAAGGGACCTTGTTAATTGAGTACCTTGCAAAAGGGAGATCAGTTACAGGAGAATATTACTCCAACCAACTTGATGCCAAAATTCGTGACAAGAGGCCTGCCTTGAAGAAGAAAAGAATCGTTCACCAGGACAACGCACCTGCACACAAGGGTGTGTTGGCGATGGAGAAACTGTCGGATTTGAGATACGATTTTCTCGGCCATTTCCCATATTCTCTTGATTTGGTACCTTCAGATTTCCATGTGGTCCCAAACTTGAAGAAATTTGTTTCGGGGAAGCGCTTCGCACCCAATGAAGAAGTTGAGAGGGCCGTAGATGAATATTTTCACAACCTTCCAGACTCTCACTTCCGGGAAGGAATGCTGATGTTGGAGAAATGCTGGACCAAGTTTGTTGAAGTCAAGAGAGATTACGTAGAAAAATAAAATCCTTTTTTTACTGAAAGTCGCAGTCTTTCATTGTCAGGCCGAGAATTTTTCACCTTGCCCTCGTAAACTGTTTCCATATTTATTTATTAATAAATAAGCTTTTTAATGCAGTTTAAAGAATATTGTGTAAAAAAGGCAAAAAATATTCTCAACTCAATTCAATTCGTCTATTAGAGGAGTTATAAGGAATAAATAACTTTGGTTATTTTGTTTTTATGTGTATATTATTAACCACCTGGAAAGTTGAGCATAATTAGTAAATCTGTAAATAATTATTCCACTGTTTTTGTACATGGTACAACGCTTAAAACTTTACATATTAATGTATTCAGAATAAAACAAAAAAGAAGTGAGAATGCAAATCTTAGTTAAAACTTTTTCTAGTAGCTGAAGAATAAGAAGTAGTTTGTAAAGAGAATAAATTTTAATATTTCATTACTATTTTAAATAACTGACATAACTTACAATAACCAAGTCAGAAGTTCAAAAATACCTATATTCTGCAGATCGTAGTAATCAATTTTACTACAGCTGCATGAATTTATATTTATTCTTAGATAATAAAGCTTCCTTTAATGGTTTCCAGTATTGTCTTTTCTAACGGTGTGAGTAAAGGAAGATGCACGTATTTATTAAAGAACGGCGATTCAACAGTTCACTTAAAAGGATAATAAATTATGTTTAACTGAATTGATATAAATAAGATTTAAGAGTTCTATTAAAAAAGTTACCCTCATTTTTCAACAATAATGAAAAGGTTGAGTTAAATAAATTTCTCTCCAAAATATCGTTTCAATAGAATTTTTACCAAAATTGCTTAATGTTGTTTTTTGAGTATAGAATATCAATCAATTTAATCGACTTAATAATTAAATTTCTCGATTTAAAGCTAATCCCTTAGCGAAAAAAGAACAGCGGTTGCAATACATAACTTAGGTTGTTTAAAAACATTTTTAAATTAATGGTTGATTTTTAAGTATTTTCAGTGAAGTATATTAAACATTCCTTTAATCAATTCTGAATTACATTAAGTAAATTGCGGTTCCTACAAAATTAATGCAAATACCAATATTCAATTATTGAATGGCTTCAATGATTTATTTTATCAGAGGGTTTTCTGAGCAACCAATTAAAATAGGTTTAGTAAAACATAAATACGTATAAGGACAAATAGAGGAACGTCATTCTAGTCTAATACTATTAAAGAGAATATGTTTCATTGCTCTTTGGCATAGTTATACGTTTTAGATGTAATCTCTAAACAAAATTATCTATTTTAGAGTTTCAAATAGATATATTTAAAGCAATTAGGTATACTAGTGGAATAAATCTCTCACGTAGATAATCATCACACTTACATTATATATATATATGGTTGGGACACCACCAACGGGACGGTACATACTGGGTGTTTCAGAAAAGCGTGGTTTATCAAACTTATGCTTTTTTTAACGGAACACCCTGTATTTTCGCTCAATTTTGGATAGTACTGTAAAAATAAGGTGCACTTTAATAAATGATCCCTATAGGTAAATTAATAGGTTTTCGAAAAAAAATCATATTGACCGAATCAATTAAATTAGAATGACAAAATTCTAGTTGTAAATATTAAAGTTGTTGCCCTTTGAATCGCTGTAGCAAATGATTCTTAATTCCTTACAGGGTGTTCAAAATTTGTAAAATAATTGCATTCAAATCACATTATCTTGGTAATTTTAAATGTAGCACCCGGTATTTTATTAATCTACATTATTCAAAAAAACATTCTCTAGCATTTGGTATATGGGTTTCCTGTACCTAAATATTACAGTTTTTTTGATATTCAACATTATCTGAAGTTTAATGTAAAATCCCGTATAATACAATAAAAATTTAAAATTTAATCTATGTAGTAGGCTGCCTTCTGTCATTTCTAACAAAAAATTTAAACTAACCTAGTAGGTTTTTAGACATAATACAATTAAAAGTTGTTTTTTTAAAGTCTCTAACTTATTGTGCACTATAATCTTATTTATTGTTAAATTGTTAAAATAATATATTAAAATGAAATACGGATTACAAGAAATAATTGATATGAGACTGGGTCAGTTGCATATCAGAAGGTGAATAAAACAAAACAGGTTACTGGGAATAATGAAAATGAGTTTGATGTAGTATTTTCTGTTACTTATGACCCTCATACAAGTACTAAAAAAATTTCGAATGAAACAGGATACTTAAAAAAAATGGATATTATACATATCATATTCAGTTATATCAACATTTGTCTGAAAGAGACTATAATCTGTGTTTAAACTTTTGCTTATGGGCTTTGGATAACGCTGGCAGAGATCCTGATTTTTTTAAATTCGTGGAATTTACAAATGAATGCACTATTCAGAGTGATGGTATAGTAAATAGGCGTAATTACCACTATTACGATACTGAAAACAGACATCTATTTCGTACTGTTGATCACCAACACCGATCGACTGTGAACGTTTGGGCAGGAATAATAGGTGATTATGTGATTAGACCATATTTCTTTGATGGCCACCTACGTAGAAGAAAATTTTTGAATTTCTCAAAACGTGATTTTTTGATACGCCATGAGCTTATTCCATTAAATATACGAAAAAAATGTGGCTCCAGTTGAATGAAGCACCCGCTCATTTTGCCCGGCCTGTCAGAGCGTATGTGAACAGAAAATTTAGAAATAGGTGGATAGGTAGGGGTGGTCCTTGTAATTGGCCACCTAAGGCCTCCAAATGTTACTCGAATGGATTTCAGTATATGGGGGATTGTTCAACTTAGGTATAGTAAATCACTACTCCAGAGAATATGAAAATAAGAATTACTAATGCATTCAACACTATAACGCCGGAAATGTTAAATAAAATAAGAAGATCTTTTAAAAATAGAATTAATTGTTGTATTCAGGCAAATGGAAGACATTTTGAGCATATGTTAGAGTAGAATTAATTTTTTCCTAGCGTCTTATTCCTTTTTGTTGTTATTATTACTTCTCTCATAAAAATATTTTGCTGTTTTTATGTTTTTAGTTAATAACTTTTAATTTACTTGAGAGTTAATAATAAAAATGATAATAATTATTCGAATATTTCTTTTACCTCATAAATACATACATTAAATTTAAGAAAATGTTGAATAACAAAGAAACCGTAATATTTAGGTATAGGAAGCGCATATACCAAATGATGAATGTTTTTTTGAATAATGTAAATATTATTTTCATAAAGTTCAAAATATGTCGAAAACTGTAATATTTACTCATAGGGATCATTTTTTAAAGTGCACCTTATTTTTACAGTACTATCCAAAATTGAACGAATATACAAGGTGTTCCATTAAAAAAAAACATAAGTTTGATAAGCCATGCTTTTCTGGAACACCTAGTATGTACCAAAATAATTTTAAAATGTGGCCACTACTGATATACATACCCCCCTGAAAAATAAATTTGAAAAAACGTATTTCCTAGATATAAAAGACCGTCCCGTTGGTGGTGGCCTACCCTGTATAAAAATAGGTACCAGAAATATTAAAACGGTTTCTCTCCTTTACACTAGAACAAAAACCCCACTTAAAGCTCTAGAAAAATCCAATGTGATCTATTCTATACCGTGTTCGGATTGTAATAGGTTATACATTGGTCAAACATCGAGATGTTTGTTGTGAAGCGTAAGAAGTTATCTTGCGCTCTAGCCGAACATGCTATTAATGAAAAACATGGGTTCGATTATAGTAACGCGAAAATAATAGAGTCCGTGTTAAATTATGATAAAAGAATTTTTTTAGAGATGATACATATTAATCAAAATCCCACGGTCAACAAAAAATCGGATATAAAAAACCTTAGTAGTATCTATAGTGATATCCTTACATTAGATAAAAAATAACCTTTAATAGTGTGTCTTATGGGTTGTTTACGTGTTTTTACTTGGTTAGTTAAATTATGTTGTTTAATTATTTCAGTTTATATGTATTTTATGGCTTTATAGTTGAATTTTTACTTAGTCTGTTTTATCGTATATTAATATCTCCTTTCTCCCAATTGTTGTGTATAGTATAAACAAATTGTAAACAGGTTATCTCGCCGTCCACACGGTTACAAATTTTTCAATATTGTATTCAGTCTTTTTACTTTTAATTTCTAATAATATAGCAATTTAACTTCAATGTAATAGTACACCGCTGTTTATGTCATACAATCTTAGGGAGTTTTTTCTCTGTTATATTTTTATAAAAAAATTGTTCTGTTTTAAAATTATGTATTGGTGTTTTCCCGTTGTAATAGCAAGATTAACTGACGTCCTTCTGTTTAAGAAATAATGTTACTTCTATTTTAGCCTCACGACCTGCAAGTTTTATTATTAGATGATTTAATACATGACATGCTCCTATAAAACAATATTATCTCGTTTTTCTTGCTTCCAGCTGTCTTGAAAAAAAGATTAAAATTTATCTCGAAAGCTTGACAAATGTCAAAGAGTTTTCTTTTAAACCCTGGCCTAATTAGACATGAATAGATAACTGCTCCTTCTATATAAATTGATCAATTTGAATTTCCACACAGTCAAGATTACCTTCCTACTAAACATGTATATATATATATATATATATATATATATATATATATATATATATATATATATATATATATATATATATATAAACAATCTGGAACACTGGAACTGTAGCAGGATCTGTAACAAACAAAAGTTTAGTGAGTTCTGATTAGCCTAAAGGTACTTAATCGTCATTATTCATTAAGGAAACCATGTTTGATTAAGGATACCTTATCTACTACATGATTTTTATCAAACATATGTAGGGCTACGGCAGACTTGTCCCAACGGTTGTATTTTATA